>LUGF01051269.1:42598-62021 GCA_001625245.1 Calycopis cecrops | reverse complement strand
TCTGATACATATTCAGCAAGTCTCATAATGACTTAGGCTTTTTTATTACAGTAAAACCGTCGATATTTTTTGTTGATCTTAACCCAGCATCATTCTTCGAGCAGTAGTATGATTGCCTTTCATTCTCTTATTCCTCACTAGTGGACATAGATGATATACTTATAACTAGAGACCCGACAGACGCTGTCCTGTCATTAATGGAAAATATGTTGTCATGGTAACGTGTATATAATGTAAATTGTCAACCCATTATTTTGCCGTACAATAGTGTATTTCAAAATCAAATCAAATCAAAATCAAAATATTTTTATTCAAAATAGAATTTAAAAAATTGCTTTTTGAACGTCAAAAAATTTCATCTGCCACCGGTTCAACCCTAGCCCTGTCCTGAGAAGAACTGGCGAAACAAACTCAGCGGGCCTCATTTATTTCTTCATTGTACATTCAAACATTCACACATTTGAAGTTGAGATATCGACTGCCAGCATTTTATATATCAATAAATTATTTCCTAAATGTTACCGAAAACTAATCCCTACCCTATTCTAAATTTCATTGCAACTTATTAGCACTTAACTGCTTGGGTACCCAGTTACTAAGGTAACCTGTAATGTCTTCGTATAAATATTATATAGTTGGTGAAAGGTGCGTACATAAACATCTAAAGCAATAGTCATCTGTAGTTGGTAGCAATGTAATGTGTAGCAAAGCAAGCCTTACGATATTTATACCTGCTCCAGCTCTAGGATATGCCTATGTTCAGCGGGCAAGGACAGCTGCAGATGATAATGATGACGATAATACCTAATTTACCTCTGCTCCAATCCTCAACATCCAAAGTAAATATAGTCTACACATAAATAAATCCAAACAAAGTTTGTTAAAATATTTTATTTGTGAAACGTAGATAAAATCGATACAAGTAATTAAAACTCTTAAAGATAACTTAATGTTTTACATAGTAATGAAGTTGCGACAATTGTCTTAAACATTAGTTCAACATACGTGTTCGCCCTGTCTCGCAGACAACTTCACGGCGCAACAAGCTACGCTTTGGATACGATGACCAACAACATTAATGTATCAAATACAAGAAATTGACATAGTTACAAATCTATATATTCCATAAAAAAGTTGTGCATTTGAATTTCTTAAATTTATAATATGTAATAAAAAATTTCAACTTTTAATATAGCAAAAAGGCTAAAATCTATGTGCCTCTATTTTGTTACTATTGTTTCTACAAATATCATTCAATAGCAATGAATTTAAAGAAGAATAGCTTTACATTTATGTACAATTACAATTATCGCTTTGCAATAGAGAAACTCGGAGGGCGATTCATTTGTCGCCTTCAAAGAATTAAGAAAAGGGTCATTAAACATCAATATGTAGTGATGAATATCACATAGACAGTATTTAAACAAGCAAGGTACATGTAATTATCAATATTAACAATAGTAACGTATTAATAATTGAGTTTTGGGCCAATAGTGCTCCTTTATCACCTTGAATTAAGTTAATTTGAAGAGAGATGTGTCATTGAGACACAGTTTATCTACACGTATAAAAGTTTTGCATCGCTACGTTGATCGTCTTTATTGGGTTTATATAATATTCCATCTACTTTTGGATTTATAATCTTAGAAGGCATACATATAACTAATAAGGCAAGCGTTCTTCATTATCATAGAGGGAAACCTACAATATGCAGGTTTGTGTAAACCGTAATTCATCCACTCGCTGTTGTAATTAGTGGTAATAAAAATTCACTCTCACACCGTAATAATTTGGTACATAAACTCGTCGTGGGTGGGGTGTGTTTGCACTTTATACTCAAATGTTATTTGCACACTTACACATTGTAAATACACTAGCAAACCGAAGTTCTTTCAAAGACGTTAGAATTGGTAGGTGAAATGTAGTTCATACAAGGACAAGGTAAATACATTTTATATTATTTAATAATTGCGCGTGATTCACAGTAAACTTGATTACAAGTTGTTGAATTTACAAGAAACTGACGTAAGGCTGCGAGGAGAGGCGCGTACGCGCCGTCCGCCTGCGCTACGTTAGCAGTTTGAAAAACATGATGCCCAGAGAGATATTGATGAAGAGCACTAAAATCACTAATTGTTGTCTCGAAAACCAGTCCTGAAACAAACAATAAATTTTATTATTTAAAAACGCAATTGTAGCGCAGTTTCGCGTAGAGCTACAGGCCCACTGCTACGACAGAAGTCTGTAGGGCGTAGCTTAAGTCTACGTAACTGCATGGCGCAAAACATTGTTGTCTACGAATTCACAACTACATTTGAAGTAGTAAAATCGATTTTCTTAGTATGTTTCAAATTTAACCCAGCTGTTGAAAGTCATATTATATCAAAAGATATACTTTTTTGTAGATCATAACATCAGATTATGAAACCATAATATCTATGACATCATAGACAGTTTTTGACTTATTACTCTGTAATTATATACAGCGTATTATTGTTTGGAATAGAATACATTTGAAGAAAAACGAGAACAATTTAGTTATTGTAATACTTTAACTGCAGTGTATTAATTTCTGTTAGATAGTGTATAAATTTCGGTTTTAAATATGTAAACCAGTTTCTAATCATCATTTGTTTAACATTTTATTTGCGGTTTTATAGCGAGTATATTTTAAAGAAAGTTTTTAATTGTATTTTATATTGTTTAGATTTATTTAAAAATCCGTCATTTGACATTGTATTACATGTTCATAATTGAGTAGTTGTTATAAAATTTTATCACATGAGTGAATTGGAAAAAGTGACAAACTATCATGCAGTAGTCGTAAGGGTTATTTTGAGAAGTTTCATTCTATAACGTAGATGATTGACATAAAGATGGAGTAAGGAATATTAGTAAATTTTATTTAAGTATAGTCAAAAAAGAATCAAGTTTATAAAAATCTGTTCATGCGCTGTTGAACTACTAAATAAACAAAACAGTATTGGTCGATTAAAATCACTATTTTTTATTTTGCTACAATTTCATTCTTTGAAAATTGACGTTAAAGATTTAAATAGTTTGAAGGATTAATAAATATATTGATTAATTAACTAAAATGTAATTTATTAAATTTATTTTATTGTTTGATTTAAATGAATCTCTGTTCAATACTTTTTACAGTTCAGCCTCCGTCTCTTCAAAAATGTTGTTACCTTGACTTGTGGACTGACTAAATAGAGTAGAGGGTTGGCTCTGAGTTTCTCGGACTCCTCGATCATGCGGCGCACTTCCTCCCGCCGAGCCGACCCCAGAGCCGAGACCTCCTCGCGGGACATGCCAACTTCCATCCGGGGTATTGCCGCCACGTCGGGTAACGACTTCTTTCGTTGGAGCGTTTGTGGCGTACTTAACATCTGTAAATATTTACATCCATATTTTTCGCTTTCATATGTCCATTATATTTGCTTTGCGTTTCTTTGGTCGTGGTGTTTTCATACATAGCGTGTATCAATTTGCAAATGGTGAATGAATAACTTAAAAATAAGAAATAATCTTGAAGTTTCAATAAATATTATAAATATTATGCTTTGTAATAACTTGATAATTCCATTTATATTTATTTGATCAAAGATGTAACCTATTTTAAATGACAACGAAGATTTAAAAGATAAAATCATTTAGTTATCTCACATTGGAGTTGGTTGCTAAAGGTTGTGATTGCATAAGAATTGCATCTTAAAGACATCCGACCCAATTTGAAAAGTTTTATTATAGGTACAAATCTGGCTGTATAAATACTTTGTGCATTATACCTCTACAGGGGGAACGTTTATCCAGCTTTCCGAGGCACGCCGGGCCAGAATTGCTGGCGAACACATAAGGTCCTCATCTTCTTCTTCTTCTTGGTACCACATTTTTATGGTATAATTTTCATAAACTTATTTTTAAAACCAGAGTTGTGTGTTTATGTTTAAGTTGTAAGTCACATAATATTTTATTTGTTTGATTTATTATCACGTTTCTTTAGTATTGTACACATTTACGTATTAAAATATTTTATGATTAGAACTATAAATTTCAATCTATCAACATATACGGTTTTTGTTTTTTGTAAAATTCTAAATTTAAACTTAGCAAAGAGTTGATGCTCGGAAGGCGGCTGCGAATGACTGTCTCGATTTAGAAATAGACCGCGCTGGTCGTTCGTTCCCGCCGCCCACCGCCGACAGGAACAGAACTCGGATCTATCGCGCACCGAATACATAACTCGATCTTTGGTTGAGCCCGCTACTAAAAAATATATAAAAATCGCAGATAATGTTTAACGTATTTTTTTAATTATGGAATAGCGTGTAACTGTTGTTGTTTTTAGGAATTGCTTTAATTACAATAAACGAAGTAGGATATTGTAATGATGCCAAACGATTTTCGTTTTTAAAGCAATGAGATTACGTTACACAAATTTAGTTTAGTAGGGTAAGGATGCCGATTATGAGATACCATTTTGTTTTTTTGCCATAAAAACAATCTGATTCTACTGATAACTAGGAAAATTATGTTATTCGATTCGGTATTTAGTGTAGTTTGACTATAAAAGACTGTTTAGCATTAAGTATTACTATTTTTTTTGTTACATCAAATAATCTTAGAAAAGTCAGAAATGACGTCTCAGAAAAATGGTCTCATAATATGAGATACTAGAGGCTCCTTATATGAGATAGTATCTCATATTAGGTACATTAAAGACGTTTGAAAGAAAAAAAATCTAAATTAAAAATTAAACTTTTTATTGTGATTTTTTTAGAAAAGTATTTCTATGTAACGTCTAGTAATGACTTCATATAAGTATATTTTAAAGTGACTTATCCTAATTATAATAATGAAATCGGTATCAAAAATTAACATATTCAAAGATCTATTATTTTAAGATACCTAACATTAGATGTACCTACACAGTGACTTTAAATGACACATACCAATATAAAAATAAAAATAAATTGAACAATAAAAATTAACAATAAAAAATATTTTTTCAACTTAAGATATATAAAAAATATAAATCTGTCAGACTCAACATAATCCCGCTGATATCTATATATATATACAGAATGTAACAGACAGCGTAACAATAACTTATCATGAAAAATCATCTCATGAAACTGAACAACTTTCACAATGGAACTTATATCCCGAAATGAAATTTAATTTTTGACTTCTAATATGTCGCGCGCGAGATGTAGGTAAGTATTAAAAATAATTTTTTTTTCATTTCATTCCGGATAAGTTTTATAGTTTTGCGGGCTGAGTTACCATGCTAAGTTATCGTTACGTTGTCTGTTACATCCTGTGTAGATATTTAAATGGCACATATAAAAATATTCTTAGAATATAGTTATGTTAGATCACAATAAATACAGAAATCTGTTTGTTGTTACTTCTCCACAATCTTCATGTGCCCACTTGAAACTTCCGTGACATTTAGCCCATTTTTCTCCTGTTTGATCTTCTTTATCCTATCCTTTCCTTACCAGGTTCCTTCTACTCATTGGTGACATCTAAAATCAAGTTTTTTATACATTATATTTCTATATATCCCAAAATGAGATATCTCATTTTAGGGGACCCCACATGTCTCATATTAGGAAAATGTCTACGTTAAACAAAATGGCTCCCCATTATTTTTAGACATAGAAAATACAAAAATATTTCGAAGGAATTGTAAAATTAACAATATAATTGACGTGACGAAGATAAATTTAAATAAATAATTGTAGTAATAAAGATTTAACATACCTCGTAATCATTGGATGACAAAAATCTAGTTTAGTAGTTTCGTAGAAAAACGCACGCATACGAGCAAACTTCACCGCGGGCGGAGAAGCAGTAACACTAGTTTTGATCTGTTCCCACACTGCTTCTAACGACACTAGCACCAAATAGCTGCCGTGATTAGTGTCACCAGAACCAGACTATCTCATATTTGGCAACTATCTCATAATAGGCATCTTTACCCTAATACTGTCATGCATTCAAAAAGCATTAATTGATTTAACAAATTAGCTACTAAACAAGATTTGTTAGTCTGTTGTAGTGAGTGAAAATTTCGCTATTTTTTTCTCAAATTAATGCTTAACATCTGAATGATTTTTATAGGAAAGGAACAAACAGCTAGATCAACTTCTTAAAACAATACCCACTAGGCTATTTGTACTCTTGAAAATCGGGCAAAATGCAATTACATATCCTATATTAGGTCTTTTGGCATCTTCAAATAATCAAATATTATATTGTGATATTATGTCGTAAATTTTATCAAGTATTAAATAAATGTCGATGTGTAACCTGCCTGAAGTCGTACTTGAACATACATTCTTACTTTACTCATATTAGAACCTCCAATTAGGAAGTAATTATACATCAATGAAGGTTCTAGTCTGAGTAAATTATTGTACAATTATTGTTTCACAAATTGTTAAAATCATGCCTGCCATTTAAAATCATATCTGATTATAAAGTATATCTTGTCTGTCGATTTTTTTTCCATTTTCTTGATTTTTGTTTTATCTACTTCGATAGGTATGTACTTTATTAGGAATTCAATTGTGTTAATTATATTCAAAGATAAATAAACTCCGACCAAAAATATTAAAATTTTCTTTAATTTAATAACGTTAAGCTAAGTTTGTTTAATTTGAGATGTGTTCTGATCTGTTGTTAACAAGACTACTTTACAACAACATATTCGTCGTATTCGACACCTACTGATTTTAAATTTACAGTTTCGAGTAGTTTCCGTTGAAATTAGTTTTACTTTACTGATATAGTTTTATTGTAATGATTACAATTTTGGTTATCGATAAGGTTTTCAAGATGCTTAGTAGCTATAATAGCTTTATTATATAGCAATTTCTATTTAAATGTTATGCTTTGTAAGGAAAATGGTGATAAACAAATTAAAAGATAAATGAATGGGCCATGAGAGAGTGATATTTTGTTCTACGAGTATGAAGTTAAATATAAAAAATTCTCTCCTTTCGATTACCATAATTTTCATGTAATATCATCAGTAACATACAGGCATGCGTTTTATTTTTTCTATATAGCATTCCATTTTTTTTATAGAGACAGTTTGATATTTACGTAGGTTCTATATATTGCAATTCTTTCTTCGTTTATTAAATGAGAAAGCTCTAAGCTTATAAATAATTAATCAAAATTAGGTTTTAAAAAAATGAATAGACATAATAATAGTAAAAATACATGTATATAGTATGTATTACGAAATTTTATTATAGAAATATATATACAAAAAATGGTTGTTAAGGATCTCAAAATAGAACTAATACCACAGCCTGTATAACTCATGTGCAAGATTTTTAGACTAGACTAAACTACTCGTTAATTTAATCTACAGAAACATGCAAAGGATAATAATATATTATAACCTGTGAAAGTACAAAATACATAAATACTAATAAAATAGTTATAACAACCACGTGCAGCCGTGTTTATCGCTTAATACTCACCCGAAAGTATCTAAAGCTAATACAAATAAAATGAAAACGTACTTTACGACCTCCTCCGCCACCTCCCGAGGGCACTGGCGGCGGTGCTGGGTTCTGAGTCACGTAAAGACTTTCTGTTCGCTTCGGCTGGTACGGCGAAGGTGAAATTTCTTGACCAAGATTCCGCTTTCTCAAAAGAGATTCTTCAAACGGTTGCTGTTGAATAGACGATCGTGCGACGGATCCACGACCAGAAGCTAAATGGCCATTGCCAGCCGGCGTGGCTCCTCGAGAAGGCGGCCGCGATGTCTGCGGCTGTGGGGCCACAGAACCGGACCGTGATCCGTGACCACCAACGGGATTAGCCTCCACCGACGGCTGTCTTGAGCGCCTACCATAACGATCCACGCTGGAGTCTCTACTAGGGGGCCTCTTGTAATGATCAAAGTAATCTATATTAGGTCTGGTCCCTGGCCTGATTTCTCGTTCTCCGTTCATGATTTCCTGCTCAGCACCGGGAGGTCTATTATACTGCTGTTGCTGTTGGTCCATGGTTTGTTGACGATACATCTGTTGATCAGTTTGTCGGTAGTTTTGTTGATCTATAGACGGCTTACGATACGCCTGAGATTCTGGTCTGTAACCTTGATCAATATTTTGTCGATAACCCTGTTCATTTGACTGCTGTCGATACTGCTGTTGTTGGTCCATTGTTTGTCTATCAAGTGGACCCTCTGAATGTATTGTTCCAGTTCGAAGTTCATTTCCATATACATTTCCTTGTACATCATGCGTTGGCTGAGCGAGAATGCTTTGCCGTCGAGGTATACCTGCGGGTGCTTTCCAATCTTGTTGAGGCTGTTGATTCATTGACGGCCGAATAGACGATGAAACTCGACGTCCCTGATTAGGATATTGTTGGTTACTTTGATCCATACTTTGCTGTTGTGGTAATCGATTCTGAGCTTGTGATAGACTGTCTGATGACGTCATACCATATCCACTTGGATCATTAGGAGAAAATGGCTTCTGAACATTTGGTATCTGATTTGGCATACCTGTAGTATTCCAAGGTTCTTGATTTGTGTTATATGAATACGGGTCATAAGCTTGGCCAACGTTTTTATTATCTACATTATAATTGGTATTATTAGCAAGTCTCGAATCTTGTCCAGGTTTAGGATACTGAGTTGAAGGCCTTCTTGAAGGTACAGCGTTGGGAATTTTGTTCATTTGAGGAACCTGTTGATGCATCGGAGGGATATGATTTGGAATGCTCTTTCCATCCACGATCTTGTCAGGTTCTTGTGCTATATTTGTAGAAACATTGGTTTCATAATTCTTTGGTCTATATCTTTCTCTTAATCCTATGCGCTCAAAACCAGGATTCTTAAAGTCTGGAGCAAACTGTTTCGCAGTTGATTGTGCTATATCACAGTCTTCTTTTGCTTGGTCTGCTGCTTCATCAGCTTGTTCAGCCTTTCCTCGAGCTGTAGCGGTCCTGGCAAATAGAACAAATTGTAAGAATTTTCCAAAACAATTTAAAGTAGGTAGGTATATATTGAAAAAAGCCTCGATGACACTACCTTTTTAAAAATTCATTCATTTACTTTAATTTAAAGATTACTGTTAGAATTCTCTATACAAATGCTTCTGCGGGCACTTGATGGGGATTGTTTTAACATAGAGAATAGCATATTTTTCATGAGATAATATTAAATAGCTGCTGACATATATTTTTTTGTAATGTATGTTATGTGGAAGTAAATATAAAAAACGTACCTGGAAATGGCAATGTCGGCCTTTTGGAGAGCCATTTTCAACGCCCTTTGCGCTGAATTCACCGCTGAGTCAACCCTTTCGCGAAATTTCGCCGACCTCATCATGATAAACATATGTTTGCGTTTTTGACTTGAGATGAGAACATTGTTTTTATATTTTCCTTCTTCCCTTGTACCATCACGGAAAGTCGTTACACCGTAGCCATATTTCCTATTCGAAACCCACTCGCCCTCGTACCGAAGGCCGTCACTTCGTTCACTCACACCGAATCCAGTTCTCTTATCCTTCTTCCATTCACCCATATACGTTTCAGTTATGCTAGCGTCCAAATGTTCATCCTGAAACAAAGAGCGTGTTAGTATTATGATATTCTGCTTGAATATTATAAAAAATTTAATTACCTAATTACTTTTTTATATTTATTACACAAATAATTTGTTCCCGCTTTTTTAAACTTTCATGTCTAAAATCACTTGAACGATTACTAATTACTACTTGAATAGTAATAAAAATTTTAGTACATAGAGTTAAGAGTTATTTTTATTAAGCTTCTTGTGGTTAATAGAATATTTCCCTATGGAACTTTGAGTAGATATTGCAGCCTTTATAAACCTTTTGCGGTTCACGGACCCGTAGAAAATAAAATACAACTTTTAGGTAGGGGGCATCGACGTTAAGAAGCGGAGAAGTAAATTGCGTATAAATTATTTTGCTTTATTATTTTTTAAATACGAAAGGCAGATTTTATAAAATATAGTTTCATGTAAAAGCAGCTCTTCTACACTAGATTTTTTAATACACAAGTATATTTTTAATTACTTCAAACGGAAACCCGCGAAAACGAAACCTCTCAATTATTTATCAGTAAAGTTCTAAAAATAATAATAATAATAAATATTTTTATTATTTAATTGTGATCTTAAACAATATTTCGTGTATATTTTTCTCCTATTTTTTACAGAATAGCGGAAACAGAACATTATACATGGGTTTTTCTCTTCGTGGTTCTCTGCGACATTTTCTACCAGAAAATAAAATAACTTGGTTTTTCATAGCGTTTGTATGAACGACAAAGTTGTATTTGCGTTTTTTGACAATGTATTATTTCTTAAAACGAATAATGATATCTCGCTCAAACGAATTTTCGTTGAACAATTGATTTTGACAAAAAATGGCTTCAGTAACCTTAATGTCATTTTTGAAGACCTATTCTTACAGGTCGGATGAAAAAAATAATTCAGATTCAGTATATATCAGACTATGTATGGTGTGCGACCCCTTTATTTTTATTTTTATTTATTTTAAATCAAAATTCGAATAGCTGTTAACAGACTACATCAACCTACAAAGTTTCAACTATGAAGGCCCAATAGGAAAAAAATGGCTGTCATATACGGACGGAAGGACGGACGGAAGGATGGACGGACGGACGGACGGACACACAGACAGACAGATTGACTCTGATTGAATCTATAAGGTTCCGTTTTACTACGATACCTACGGAACCCTAAAAATATTTTTTTAATTTGTTCTCGTAGCGACTTACTCGACGTTAGCTACATTATAAGTTCAGTTTTAAGCTTTTTTGTCATAGTTCACAAAACGTAACTACGGTTTTGCTATTATGTCGCTGCACACTTGGCCATAAAACGTGGTAGCGGTGGCGCGAGGGTTTCGCTACCTTTACTACTCACGGGCCTTATAATCAGTAATAGTGCTGCGTATGTTGATGTCGATAAGTTTTAATGTAACTCATTAGAGTGCCGCTAACGCACAACCCTACCCTGACACTGATTTATGGCTCAGACTGCAGCGACGTAATAACCGATCTATAACGATGTACCTCTACAATAAAACTAGTGTTGGAGTTGGTGTGCGTGGAGAGGCGCGTGTGTGCGGAGTGCGAGCTCTCCACGGACGAGACCCAGGAGGAGGCCGAGCCGGCCGAGCCGCCCGAGCGCACCGACGCCGACGCGCCGCGCTTGTCCAGCTCGCCCGTGCTGTGCTGCTTGCGGAACCTCTGCAACACCACGGGTACTTCGTTAGACAATATGACAATACTCGCTGCGCGACCGACGTCATCTCATTGAAAAATATGTTGTCATGGTGACGTGTAACAATGTGGCCGAATTGTCAACCCTACAATATTGTATTTACGAGATACCGACTGCAGCGCCATCTGCCGGGTTGATTTGTGGATCTAAACCATTCTCAAGTTACCTTCAATACACACACTAAAAAATACGTCAAATTCGGTCCAGTCGTTTAGGAGGAGTTTAGTGACGCACACACGCACACAAGAAATATATACAGGCTTACTAGTTACGTGGACCTATAGATTCTTTAGGAGGTTATACTTTGCATAATTTCTGACTAATTTCACAATGAAACACCATATCTAAAAACTAACCGATTTCGAGATATGGGCCTTTGAATTTTTTCTTTAAAAATTCTGTTTTTCCTTGTCTTATTTTGTTATAGATTTGTAATATCAGATAAACATTTGGTTGCTATTTTTATACAGGGAATAAGTTGCTTTGTTAATATCTACTTTAAAATTTCAGTTTCGTTAATCAACTTGCTTGTTTTAGGCGAATAATTAAAAAAAAAAAATCTGTAACTATTTTATTAATGTTCGTTTATTTTTGTGAAATATTGAAAAAAATGTCTATAAAAGATTATCGGTAGATGTGTTTAAAAATATAAATGTTTCAATAGCTATTGAACAAGGTACCTATGACAAGCTTGGATTTTATCAGAATTTTCGGAAAAAAAGTTGGGCGGAGCCCGGGGCTTAGAGACCTTGGAGTTAAGAAGTGAGCTCTTTTATGGGTACAAAAATGATATCTATTATTGCCTTTAAGCCTTACTGGGCCCGGTTCACTGCCACCCTGAGCCTCCACACGGATCCGATGCTGGTTTTATGAAAGTGCAAGCTTGTAGCAAGCAAATTTAAATGTTAGTGAGACATATATATGTACCTCTTATTAGGTCAGCTGAGGCGTATAATTTTTATAGTAGCAATCGTAACCATTTGATGACTACTAACGCCCATACACCTGACATATTCCTCCCCTCTTATGAATCACCGGAAACTCAGAAACCGCACAAAACGCGACAGCATTGTTGTCGTTCCGCGGCTATATTATGTGAACGAGAGGTACCTCTCCGGCCGTGCCAAGCTAATTGGCAGCAGCTGACCTACCTCATAGTAAATTAAAGAAAGACGCAATGCCTGTGAAATATTTAAACGATCGTGAGAAATATTCAGAAAACGAAATACCTAAGTATAATCGGGTAACCCATTGCGAACAAAAGGGAATTATTATTATATGAATTAATTTTCATATTTGTCGGTGATCATCAAAAATCGTCTGCTGCTGGTTTCTCCCTATGTGATAAAAAGGTCCATATTGAGCTCTAAGATCCGACAACAACCCGCAGGAGGTACAAATGGTCACATTTAAAGGAAATAAAAGTATTCGTAATTACATCGCGAATGGGGTTTACGAAAACACATTATAATCATGTTATTATTTAGTAATCTAATATAAATAAATAGTAAGTTAATAAAAGCATTAATATTATCACTCATTCTTAAAATCAGTTGCGTGGTATAAAAGATCTAAGAATGCGTATTCTGCGGGTTACATTACTACTGGGTTGCTACCACTGTTTTGAGACTGTTTCAAAATTCGAATGATACCTATATTAAGTGATGTCACACATAATAACGAGATAGCTATCAATTCACGCGCATATAATAATGAGCGAAATTTAAAGAAAATATGTATATTATGACAAAAATATATATTCATAAAAATATTCATGCCGTAAAATAATTAATAATTTACATGCTATTTATTATTTACATACGAGAATGTGACACTGTACAAGTGTCACTGATTATTCCAAGATATTAATTAATTCACCATTTATTACAAATACTTTTTTACTATACTGATATTTCGAATTTTTAATACTATTATTCCATCCCTGTCAAGCGCATAGGACCGCAATTTGAGCTAATCTTTTGATTAATATCAGCGAAAGAAAACTTAATTGGTTATTATTGATCTAAAATATTTTAAAACTAAATGCGTCTCCACGGAACACGCGTATACCTTGGAAATATATACTATCCCATAGTAACTGAACATTAGTAAACAACCATCACCATCGTCACCTACATGTTAAAATCCTTTAAGCCCGTCAGGCTGCAGGGAACAGAGATAGATATCTATTCAGACAATTGCAATCGTGCAAAAAATGTTAAAATACTATACTGTCTATTTTCATAACTACATTTAAAATAATTTTGGCATCGTTTTGAAAGAGTTCTAAAAACACCTAGTCTTTGTATTAGAAATGAAATATATCTTTAATAATTAATATTATACCACTGCGTTATGGGTATTGTGTTAATAGAAACTTATTATTTCGAAGATTAAATATTCAAATTAAATTGGCAGTTTGTAACACCAGAATAAGTAACTAGAAACAGCTGAAATAACTAGACATATCTAGATAGCAGTAACGTCACGCGATCGATGCAATCTGCGAAGCGGCAATTTAACGAGAATTTTCTCGGAACTACGCTTACAAATGATCATAATTACGAGACTAAATGTCTCTTGCGGGTGATTTGAGATACTCGGTCTCTGGCCTATCTAGTCTATTCGAGAGAGGTCATTGTTATTTAATGCGACACAATTGTTCTTAAAACCAGTGACTCGTTAAAGCAAAACATTAATGAGAAATGAAACTCACAGAGATGAGCCCCTTTTTCGTCTTCTCAACGAGAGAACCTCGTCTCCCCGAGGGTTCATCAGAAGTGGCTTTGAGTACGAAGCCACCTCGCGCGTCATCCATGCGCATCGTTCTTTGGTCGGAAGGGTCCGGAGTGCCCGCAGCCTCCGCCAGCGACGACAGCGAGCCTCGAAGATCGTGCGGCCTTCCCCGGAAGTGCGACGCCAGGCCGAACGGCGCGGACGTCCGCACGCCGTACCCGTGGCGGTGTCCAGCCATCCATTGTCCTTGGTACGTGCCTGTAAAACAGATTCCCCAATCAAAACTCTCGCACTTATGAAATCGGTTATTGTGCCAAATATAGCAGGTGAACGTCATTAGTCACAAAGAGTAACGGACTTTGATAAGTTATTTCTAACATCGCATAAAAAAAAATCTATTCTATATTTTTTTGTAATAGACTAAATACGCCGTCATCATGATTGTATGCCGTGGCGGCGCGCGTGGCAGGCATGCCTGTGCTATATTTAACCGGCGAGGGCCGCGTACAGCGCTTCACAGGGCCGTCTTGTACAGACCATTCTCTCATTAAATTGAAAAAAAAAGCTACGAATACAAATGCCATTTTTAATAAAACATGAAGTGATCCTTGAGTAAACCTATGGGGGTTTTAGATGAAGATTTACATTGGGATTTTTGGTAAAATTAAGCCGGTGTTATTGCTCCGGAATGGCATAACGGATGGCAGTTCATCCGGCCCGGTGGGACGATGCTCTACATAATATTTGAGATTTTATGAATGACAAATCTTAATGCGGTCGTGAGTCAGTTCGGGCGTCAAGAATTGCGTGACGTGTTTCAGTGTTCGGACACATTACGTGGAACTGATTTTCGGTACTGCTTTTAACGTTGTATAAATAGACTAACTAGTCTTTTACGTACAAAATATTTAAAACGTTACATGACACAGCTTTTTAAACATTTCATGTTGTACGTGTACAGTGGGAATTAAAATATACATTTTATTATAACATATTCATAGAGGGTATGTACCTGAAATTGCTTGGGTTAAATGAAATTGCTGTAGGTATATTTTTTCGCAAATTATATATTATCAATTTAATAATCCTACTGCCGGATTTAAGAGTAAATTCCGTACCAATTTTACGTAGTTTGTTAATTAATTTTATAGACAGTTTCTCTTTTCCCTTGCAGGCACGAATTTGAATTCATAGTTTACCTACACAATGGTGGAGGATTGGCTATCATTACGTGCCCAAATTTTGATAATCGATTTACCTCTTTTAACTTGCCGCAAAAATTTAAATATCCAAGGATATCTTTATTATTCTATATTACAATTTTGAAGGTCCCTTAAATTTATTCCAACCATTCTCAGCGTATCCTCTGTGGACGTATGTCACTCGGAAAAATGGGAAGTTGCAGGGATGGCCTGCAGGGTCAACCGATTCTTTATTAATGATTTCACGATTGCTTACTAAAGACGGGATGACCTTGACAGAGTCAAGAACATAACATTTTCATGGGCATACATCATATACATAGATGGAATCCGGAACTAGCTTAGACTGGGAAGTCAGCTTATAGGTACTGACTACTGATAGTATTTCGAGAATGACTAAACGTTTAATCCAAATGTATTGAACGTTCTACAGAAGTTTTTTAAGGTTATCACTTCCTATATAGAAATATCTTTTAAAATAATTTCTAAGTTGCCACCTGGAAAATGTTAATACAGCACGGATGTGCGAGCGACTGTAACTTAATGCGATCGTGAAGCACCCTAGTTTAATAACGGGGGTGCGCTTTTTATGAATATTATTTATGTCACCTATATATTAATTATAAACCAGTATACCTAGCCAAAGAAAGCGGAAAATTGTAGAGCGCATTCAAGTTACCTGCCTGTATTTATTTTGAAATGAATTAACTAGGCTTAAGGTTTGGGTGGTGGAAGGATATAATATTATTTCTAAGTGCTACGTAATAAGAAAACCTTTACAGATCGATCGATTAAGAAACGACTTCTTTTTCAACACGGTACTGCATGATATTTGATGCATTGAAGTGCATCATACTTTTGTTTAGTAATTAAAAAACGCATTTAGTTAATATAATACGTTACTGCTAAAGACGTAATTTACAAAGAGGCTACATACTATGATATTTGTAACTCTCACAAGGTATTTTAGTAATGCATATTTGGAAACATTTTCTCGGATCTAAATTCTAAATCATCGATAAACAATGTTGCAAAGTTATGATACGCTGTTGAAATAAATTATGGCTGGTTTATACACTGGTCTCTAAAACTAACCGCAAATGTGCCGTACTTATTACTTTTTGTTTTTTTTTGCTATTTAAATTAAAATGTTTTTATTTATTTGAAAACATAATACTTACATTTAATATAAATAAAAATAACTCATTTGTCAAAAAAAAGGATAAATTGAGACTACTTTACCCTTTTTTTCGCCACTCCTATCACACAAATACGTGCAGGATTGTTAAACTATTTTGCTGCATCTTTGTGGGTTAAAATATAATCATAGTATTAAGGTACTTAATTATTAAAAAACCTGTTTTTTAATATGTATATAGAATAAGAAGGCAAGCGAAACTTTTGATGACCACCGATGCCAATAGACATGCGCTTGCTTGTTACGTAGACGCTCTACTTCTCTCCTCCCTTCCAATAGCTTAATGGAAACAGAGAAACTGCACAAAAACCGACAGCGTAGCTGTCACTTTGCTGCAGCATTATATACCTACTGTAAGCGATTCCTTGTGCATGTATTTAGTTTTCATTAGACTGATCGTAAAATAGTTCAAATAAAATATATCTACGCGTGCCAATAGAAAATATAGAGCAATCTAACTATAATAATGAACTAGACGAATAAATAAAAACTGAAATAAAATTAAAATATTTAATCTTCAATGTGAACAGTAAATATTGCACATTCAGAATGGGTTAATATTATGCATAAATGTATTTTGCATATTGAATTGCTGGGAATACTATTGTTTATAAACTGGCGCAGAATATACACCGAGAGTGCAAACATTGCGCCAGGAGTTTTCTTTTTAGTTCGTGCGCTTAGAATGTGGGTCATTAGGTGGTCGGTATTCATATGGCTATTATTAAGCTGGCGAGAGATATGCAGCAGATAATGTCGGGAAAAATCTGTATAATCATTAATTTATACGTTGTTTAGTGCAATTTATGAAATTTGAACAGTGTATAAAATAAGCATCGTATTGAAATTCAGTTTATCAATATTTCAAGCAAAATAAGCCCATTTTATTCTTAATCTTTACAAAATAGTAATAACAAGAAACAGCGGGAGTGTGTAAGGTATATATAATCATTAATCCGGCTTTGCTTGAGCGATTTTACATCCTAATTATTTTATCCTTATGTATCCGTTTCCTGCGTTTCCTTATCTATCCCATCAATTATTTTAATTGATGGGATACATAAGGAAACGCATTTGCACCTAGTTCTACAGATGATATTGGCGCTGGTAGTCACCGTAAGACTGTGAATGATCCTAATTCGATATGTATAAAATGTGTCACCTTGTACCTATACATTGTATGTATACATCATCGTATTACCTAATTACTACATTACCTTTACTAAAATATATTCTTTAATGATAGTTATTTATAACATGATTTTTGGTTTCTGAGTGATGCAGCTGTTAGAAGTTGGCGACAGTGTCGCTTAATACGTTTTTACCTCATTACAGAGTTCATCATTTTCCGTTGTACACTACTAAGATATTTTGATGATCGCGTAGCCTTTTATCCCCTAATGATAACAATCAATATCACACACACGTACACTCAGATGTGACATTACCTATCTAATTTTTTTAATTATTTTTTTTGATTAAGAGATACAAAATAAATTAAGATATTAAGTGGTGCCTCTACATCTCTGGAAGATGACGATACATCTTATCAAAATTTTTAAATATTATTTTGTTTAACATATTGTTTATATTTATGTTCGGGGCCTCCAACGTCCGTAAGCGAAAATTAATAACAATTTCGCAAAGGGCCCCCGAACCAATTTTTAAACGGGGCCCCGCCAGAGCACGCTATGCCACTGCGGACTGCCTACAACACAAATATATTATGAATGAAACATGTGCATTTTTACGTAATTTTCTGCAAGTAGTTATGAAATTTGGCAGCGTATAAAATTAACGTCACACTCAAAGTCACTTTTAAATATTTTAAGCAAGTAGAAGTCCACTTTTTCTTAAATGTCATAAAATAATTATTACAGCAAACGAAATAAAAATAAGAGAACGGATTTGCATAGCCTCTGGTTTGGTGGGCATTGGTGTACACCATAAAACTCCGATTACGTGGCTAACCCAGCGCTGCTTCTGCCCCATTATATAATATGGATGTTGGAATACGACCGTAAACTGACTAAAAAGTGGCTGCTATTGGCAATGACTTCAAAAATAATATTTTAATAAAAATATCTTGATGACATGTATAAATCAAAGCTAGTTGTTGCGGTAGCATTGAAATAGTTCTTTTATTTAATTTATTTTTAAAATTTTAGTGTGTAGTATACATATATTATATTTATGTGCCTTTATTGTTCACGAGAAAATGTATATTAAATGTAAGGTCGCCCTTCTGGGAACTCGTTATCAGATGCTGACTTGGCGGTAAAGTGACTCCCTCAGTAGTTTAATTTTCTACTAGAGCGTATAGAATATTTATTTTAAATTAATTAGCAATTGAAGATTTTCGCTTAAGTTTTGACTGTTAAAACCGGCACTTCTCATCAGCAGCATAAAATGTTGTCTACCGTGTGTGTACCATATATATAAAAAACCTAATGTGGGCATATAAAATTTGAGGGTTGCCTTCGATTTTTCTTAAATTCCATCATCAAATTGTGACTCGGTGACAAAGACCTCAGAAGTGTAGACACATTATTTTGAATAAAAAATAATTTTGAGTAAAAATAGGGTACGAAATAGATCGCAGATTCTACTTTCCTAAGCTTAAAAACTTATTATTTACTATCCTACACATCTAAATTAGCTAAACTTGTTAAGGGTTGTCGTCTGTCTGCATAATTGTTAAACTTACAAGTTGCCCTCCATCCCTCCACCTCTTCTATAGACGTCACTTTTGTGGCGGTACAATAATAGAGGTACTATCGAGGACATGCCGCTCCAATTAGATTACAATGAATCATATCTCTATAAAATATAACTACAAAGGAAATAACTTGATGTAATTCTAGTATTTCAATTATAATAATAATAATAATAATAATATTTGTGGACTTTACACACCACGTTAGTCTAGCCCCGTGCTAAGTACCGTAAGGACTTGTGTTACGG
>LUGF01051269.1:17066-42551 GCA_001625245.1 Calycopis cecrops | reverse complement strand
AACATACTCCCCGTTTTTTCACTGTCACCTGTTAATCGGTTTCACATTTACCGAGAGCAAACGAAAAACTATTTTACTTTGTATATTATGTATACCTACCTACAACAGTATACAATAAAGGACATGGAGGAAGATCCATTTATTTTCTTCATTTATATGTGTTGTCTCTGCGTTATGCACGCTGCATCTAATGGTACCAGTTACCTACGCCTCAAAAGGTTTATGAGTTTACGCAATAAAACCAGATAAAAATTGACTCCACATTTTTTATTTATCATAGCTTTCTTAAAAGAAGCACCATTTTAATAAATATCACATTTGCACGATGAAGGTAGATAAACGGTTTCCTCTCAACCACTAACATTATAAAACAACCAAGACAGTTATTGAATTCCCCTCGGTCATGAGCCTCTACGCGAGCCAGACGTCAGCGGCGAGGCCATTTTGGCTGTCGCTCGCGAGTTGTCGCCGACGTCAGAGTCGGAGCAAAAGAGACCACAGGTCTCTCTAGAGATGATAAAAGTTAAATTGACTGTTACAAACACCCTCATATTCTTATATTGGGATGTATCTCTCTTTTCTGCGGGAGAGCAGGGGTCAGTCTCCTTTTCGACAACAAACCTATTCCGTTATTTAAATAAATAACTCTTCTGGCGCAGTGACCCGAAGTGAGTCTTGACCTCCTCAGAGTTCTCCACCTCGCACGATCTTGCGCAATTTCCCGCCAATTGTGGGTTTGGATCAAACGCAAGTCTGCTTCCACCTAGTCACTCCATCTGTATCTGGGTCTACCCTCTAGTCTACGCCCAGTCGGTCGACCGAGACCCGCTCTCTTAACAGACCGATCCTCCCCTTGCGTTTAATTTCCGTTATTTGGCATGTACTTATACCAATCCGATGCAGCTGTCTTAGGCTTCATTTCGCTTCCTCAGCATTCGTTCAGGTTCAAAAAAGTTATTAAACAAAAACATAAATTATTTACTTATGTACCTACTCTACTATTATTATGATACATTATATGACACACTAGCTGGGCCCCGCGGATTCACCCGCGTTAATTTCTAAGAAATCCATATAAACTTCAACACCCCATTATCCCCATTATCCCCTAAGGGGGAGGCCCTTAGGGGTTGAATTTCTAAAAATCCTTTCTTAGCGGATCCCTACGTCGTAACATCTACCTGGATGCCAAATTTCAGCTTGATCCGTCCAGTGCACTGGACGGATCAACGCACAGCCCAAACCACTGCAGTGGTTTGGGCTGTGCGTTGATAGATGGCTATGTCACGTTTGAGTTTTATATACAGGGTCCACCAGCGTTAACTGATGGATTTAGAAATAATGGTACACATGCTATTTCTGAGGTATGATAATAATATGTATTTTAATATGAAGACAATAGAGTAAGGTTTACAATGTTTGATGTTTTGTTGGTATTATGTTTCACTTATGGAAAACAACGTTAGTCAAATGCCGACCCTCGTTTTCGATACATTCATTTACTCTGTGTGCAAAATTTGTAATCACCTTCTCCAGCATGTTTCGGGGTATAGAACGAATTTCTTGTCTAATCTTATCTATCAACTCAACCAGAGTGCTTGGCTTATGGATGTACACCTTGTTCTTGAGGTATCCCCATAGAAAATAGTCGCATGGGGTGAGATCGGGCGAGCAGGGAGGCCAGTCAATGTCTCCTCTCTTTGATGTGACTTTTCCGGGAAATAACCTTCTTACTTCGGCGATGGAATCATTGGAAGTGTGACAAGTCGCTCCATCTTGTTGAAAGTAAATCTGACAACGACTCAGGCGGCGGCGACGCAATTTCGGGACGAGATATTCACGCAACATAGTCTGATAGCGCTCAGAGTTTACAGTGACTGCTCTTCCAGCTTCTTCAAAAAAATAAGGGCCTATTACACGAAATTTCGCCACTGCAGCCCACACTGTAACCTTATCAGAGTGCAACGGTTGTTGGTGCAGCTCTTTAGGATTATTCTGTGCCCAATACCGACAGTTTTGTTTGTTTACTGCCCCATTCAGATGAAAATGAGCTTCACCGGACATAAGCAGCGTGATACCTGGGTCTTCGTCCAAAATCTCCCTCACCTTGTTCGAGAAAAGAATCCTTCGCATGATATCCTGCGGTTTGAGCATCTGTACAACAGCAATTTTATCGGGATGAAAGTGTAGATCGTGTAGAATACGTCGAACAGAGGTGTTTGACAACCCAAGAGCCTGAGAGTGTTGTTTGGCAGATCGGCGTGGACTTTTCTGTATTGCAAGACGTACTGCCTCAACGTTTCCAGGTGTTCTAACACTTCTTGTACTACCTCCTGGCTTATTTTTTAAAATTGTGAATCCAATTCAGAATGGTATTGCGAGTAGGAACTTTCCCACGGGGGCTGATGCGAAAGTGAGTACGAAACTTTCTTTGAGTAACAGTCACAGAATCACCATTTTTAAAAAACGTCTCCACGACAAAAGCTCGATGCTGCGAGATCCAGGTCTCCAATGTAACTAAACCTTCATTTATATTGAACACAGTGACACTCTAATCAACAATCTACGACATGTTGTAACTTGTTACTGCGCAAGTCGAATATGTCAGGTAACACTGGCGGACCCTGTATATATGTCGCAGTCGAATTGTATAAACCGCCGTATTACATTACGGCTAGCCATTTAGAAAAACAGGGCCGTTTTGTAATGCGGCGGGTCAACGATTAGCCGGATTGTCGTTGAGAAACGTTCTACAATATGGCGGTTCACGTTTTGTCTCATTGTGCCAATCCACTGGACTCGCTCGCTTCGCTCGCTCGTTGTATATAAATATAGTCTAACATAACCTAACCCATCCAAGTATGATTCTAAAAATCACACTTTGGCTGTTAACACCCTTAAGCCTCCCACACTCACGAATACTCACGAGCATTCTAGTGAGACATTTTCCTTATTTAACGCCATTGTCGTTGTGATGTCAAATAGCGCCGCGAGTGTTAAAATTGGGAACTATATTCTGTCAAAGAGGCGGATAATGACACGGACTATTACATTACGGCTAGCCATATTGAATCACGTTTAGCGGCGAACACTTTCTGGAAGAGTTTGACCCAGCCGTATTCGATCCGGCTAATCATTGGACCCGCCGCATTACAAAACGGCCCTGTTTTTCTAAATGGCTAGCCGTAATGTAATACGGCGGTTTATACAATCCGACTGCGACATATAGATTACTTGATATGTATTGAAAGTACATGTAATCCGTATCGGCGTAACAAGACAAATAATTACTTCAAATATTTTGAACTCGTGTGATTGTATGCGATCATGTCTATTTCTGTTTTCAATTCAATGTACAAAATTAGTTGTGATTAAACAAAGAATTTAAATAGAATACCAATTTATATGTAAACATGAAAAAAATGTTGCATTTGTGTTATTTATGGAACACGCATGAGACAACAGCTGTTTATTATGAAACGAAATTTACTTCGCCACGAATAGTAGAAACGAGATCTTATCTGAGCGTATTCTCTGCAAAATGGCATAAGAATTTGGGAATTTAGAGGCGATTATGCCCTCTAAGTTTTCAACAGGCCTACCAGATTTTCGCCTTTAACAAATTCCACTTAATGGAAATTCTGCGATTGCCCACTAGTTCAATAGTACTACTACATTCAGCGGCATTTACAGTCGTAATAGCTTTTGGAAACTAATTACCACTATACTTATACTCTATATATTTTAAAACCTTAATGCCTAAGATTCCAGCTGCAATTATTGTATCACAACATTAAATACGGACGTATTTTTTATAGTATAAGAGTACAAATGAGCAGTTGGAACATTTTCGCCTACTAGTATCGTATAAGCGAGAGGTAAAAAAAAACGTAAAACGTATTTCTTTAATCTGCAATCTGATCCTTACTCTATAGATAGATGTTTTAGTGTATACGATCATGTTTAGGTATCATGTTTTTAATTATTTTAAAGTGCATGTGAATATTACTTACATTTACGCTTTCAATGAAAAATATATTTTTATTTATGAACTTTGGCAAACATTTTTCATTACCTTTTCAGCAATGGCAGATTTCAGTGGACGAGAGGTTACTCTGGCTACTACATGTAGCTCGTTAGCTCGTCGAGTCAATGATCCGGCACCAAATAAAAACTCGTAAATCTTATTTAGCCATTATATATTCGGATCGCTCTTTTTGCTTACTAGGTGCGTATATCAGTGCGTCTTGTCCTAAAAGCGGTAAAGTGCCTAACCGACAAGTGCTACATACATTTCAATGGATTTGATTTAAACAATTCTAATAGCTTAGCACTGTACAACATAAGAATTCCACGGTCGTGTATACAAAAATATTTCCGTCGGCATTTAAATAGTTTGGCAATGAAACATTGGATGCTTACCGCCGTCCGCGTATGTTTCTGAACCGTATCCGTCTTGGAACCCATTAGCCCAGGTGCCCTCGTATTTCGCGTTGCTGGTGCTGCTCTGGCGGACGCCGTAGCGGCCCTTGCAGCCCTGTGTCCACTCGCCCCTGTACAGCCATCGGTTCCTCGTCTCAACGCCAAGTCCGTGCCGCTTTCCGTTTTGCCACTGCCCCTCGAAGTAGCTCCCACTGTAAAATAACATTTTGATGTTAATAATTGATCTTTTTTTGGAAGTAGAAGTGCTTTTCTACGTATTTGAGGCTCCATATTTCAGAAGAACATTTGTCGTACTGTCCTAACCCTGAAGGTAGGTACTAGGTCAAGTAGAGTCACGACATTTGGTAAGAATGCAAGTTGGTAAGTTAAAGAGATATCTTAGAATAAAAGTCATTACAAATATCCTTAGTTCATTTTATACAACGAGTGCCTACTGTACAAAAGGAAATGCAAGTTAACTTTTATACGTTGCCGTGCTCGTACCTCTCGTTGATACGGAATATTTGCTGTGCGACTCCGAGTTCCTCGTGACCGATTTTTCAATAACGAATCTCACGATAATTTACTCTATAATAGGCTATGTAGACGTTTTACTTTCCGTAGCCCCATCCCCAAATGGACCATTCTGATGGAAACCCAATCATATATTATTCGATTGGCAAGAGAGACATGTTCAAGATGTAGGTAACTCTTCATTACCTTATGGCTACCCATTTCGAGTGAAAGTAAAGTTAGTAAGGTCGAATAAATGTAGGTTGACTATTGTAATAGATTCAATAAAGTAGGCAAGTATTGAATACCAGCTCCGTTAAGACAATGAAATAGGTTTGATTAAGGTAGATAACAAAATGAAAGGCGATATTGAGTGACTTAATAGTAACTACCGAAGTTCAAAATCCGTATTATTCTGTTATCTTTGTAATCAGCAGTATAAATATCCTGAAAGCAAGCGTTAAACATTTCTCTTAATTAAACTGTAACACGAACGTGGCTAATCATGGTTCTTTACTTAAAAAGATGTCGATTCCTTATAAATCGGTGATTATAATGGATTAAAATTATATTTAGCGTTACAAATATCACCATATTATAAAATGCCTTTAACATAAAATACAGCACGAGGATCGGTTATCCGTGTCAAGTGTTAAGCTACACAAAGAATGCCTGTATTTCGCTTTTATATAAATGTACGGAAGTTAAAAGTGGAACTTGTCCCGGGCGTTTCCTGTAATGCCAGCACTAGTGATGTATTTTTAACATCGATTATCTTTCGGCACAAATATTTGGAAATGAAATATATGTATATACTATGTAAAGCGAAAAATTATATAATAAGCATTAACGAGTAGAGAGACTTTAAACATGGGGTAATGTCCGATCTTTTTTCAGTAATTATAATTAGGTATTTATAAAAATTACGACTATTAACTCGTTAATTCAACATAATTTTGAAAACAAAAACATGAATGCGAACGTAAAAATTTAATTCATGACGATAAAAATTACGCTAAATATGTTGAAAACCATCAAGCAATTAGTGTACAGAGCACGCCAAAAATGTGTATAGGGGTATAAATTATAGTTTCTCACTAAACACTTAGAGCGGCTTTTAGGACGTACAATGTGAAGCAGTTTTATTGTAAGGTTAAATAAATAAGCCGATCTTGGCAAAATTTCTGCTTGGGCGAGACGGACATATTTTAGCACCAGTTACAGCACTCCATATTCTGTTATTCTTTCATACCGATTGAGTTGCAATTTGAAAAGATTAGTGACAAAAAAGTACCGAAAAAAGTGAAAACCCGTGCTTTGAGGCAGCTTGGCTGACGTAATTCACTAACGTCCAGACGACGAAGAATAATTTTAAAAGCAGAAAGAGATTTTTTTAAAGTGTGAAAGACTTTTTGATCTCACCCGGGTATTATTTTATAGTAGGGTATATAATATAATAAATAATAGGGTATATATAGTGTAATAGGTTTAATAGAAGCCACCAGGGTTTAGTTGAATCTAGTTGTAGCCGCATGATATCGACTAGATCTGGTATTGACCACTAAGGTTTGGCTGGATCTAATTGTAACAGGAAAGATACTAATTAGACCTAGTTTTACCCGAAAACAAATGGCTGTTTTTAGGTTTAGCCTATACAAAGTGACCTGGTTCTAACCGGCTAAAACTAGACGAGCCGCACTTCGGGCCCTAGTCGAAACATATTATATATTATACCTACATATATAAAATAATATAATTTTTGGTTAAACAGCTTGAATAGTGGGTTTAGAGGGTGTGGGTGTTGAGTATACTACCTATACTACTGTCTACCTCCATCAATCCGTAGAGTATGTCATCGTATAATAATAAGGTCACGTCACCTTGTTACCTTCTGTTATTCAAATTTTTGATAAAATAGTAATAACCTATATTTGAGAAAATTAGGTAGGTATAGTTTTCTTTTAAGAGCATAAAAATTATCAAATTATCATACTTTTGTTAAAATGATTCGGTGTTTTTGATGAATATTCAAAAACTATCAGCTGTATAGATTTAAAAACAATGAATATTTTTACGGAATACACTTCAAAATATGAATGGTTCGTCGCTATCTCTTATTATCTGCATAAAAATTACCTATAAACTCTGATTAATGTATTTTGAAAATAATTTAAGAAAAATAAAATGAATTTATTTTAGACACAAATTTTAGACACAAATATGAGGAAATACAAGAATAATATTTTTTCTAACTACTTACTTATACATACCTATTTAGATGCAAATTTCAAAAGACATTGATAGACATTAAAGGCAATTGCTTTTATAAACATAAAGCATCCGTATTTATTTGACCTTCGGCGACAATAAAATATTATTTTCAGTGACTACTGAGTACACATTGTGTAATATTTGCATTTGACGTTGGTGAGATAATATTTAAATTATAGTCTAAATAAAGTGTAGATGTTTAATTAAAAGGAAACCACAAATTTACACGAGAAATATTAAGAAATCAAACACATGAACATCACTAATCAAGTTATCTAAATTAAATTCCTCAAGTATAATAAGGTCAAGTTTACAGGTTATTATTTGGTACAGTATCAACAGCTATGCAAAACTTCACTTAAAACTACCACATAGATGGTTTGTATTAATAACATCTAGTCATGATCTAATCGGAACTTTTGAAACATAATTTTGTATTACGGGAGGTGTCTGACTCGTGACGTCACTCTAGGGATTTACTAGTTACATATTGACCCTATTTGTGTATTTATCATTGGATGCCAAAAAGATTTAGCTTAACTGAAACTACACTTTTTTCAGCAGATAATAAATACTTCTCTGCTGAAAAAAGTGTAGTTGTAGTAAGCATTTAACAAAGCCGAGTAAGAAATTAGAAATCATATAAAAAGGCGTATTCAAAGAGTACATGGAGGGCGGAGGACGTCCACTGCTGGACATATGCCTCCCCCATAGAGCGCCAAACAACAAGTGAAGTATGTACAAGAGTACAAAGAGTACACTTCCGTATATTCAATTCTTCCACACATTAATGATAGTTCCGTATGGTACGCGGTAATATTTATTGCGATCATAGTGTATTCACGTGATGGTCTAATAGGCAATTGTCGTGCGTTCAAATACAAGGACATATAAAAACATGAAATTATTTCCAGACGATAGATCAATTTATTGTCATTGGCACTAATAAAACACTTTGCATGCAACTTCTTGTAATTGGAACTTGAAAGTAAGTAGGTACATAATATTATGGAAAATCACCCACTATTGGAAAATTTTATAAAGTTTTACATTTCAAAATGTTTTTACAAAACTCATGGAAATCCCTGAGTTTTGTAATTGACCTTAAACTCTTCTTTTGATATCATTTGATTTGAAGAGTCATTGTCGGGGTACGTACCTAATATATGTAATAAAATATAAGGTCGTCAGGAGTAAAAAAAAATAGACGAGAAAAATCCAGTATTTAGGTAATAAAAAATGCAATAACTAACTCTCTGGACAATTTTTAAGAACAATTTTTTTTAGTACTTCACTTCTGTTTATCTGATATCTCAAACTTGACCGCTAATTTCCAAATATATTTTGGTTCCTTAGGCAATAATACTTAATGCCTTGTAACACGTAAAGCCTAGTTCGTACTTAACCCCTCGTTAACTTAAACAACAACGGTAATCAATCGTCCTTTTTTTTTTAATGATATATGGGGGTAAACGAGCAGTCGAAGACATTTTCATGCCTACTGACGCCCATAGACATCCATATAGAGGCTATACAAATGTGCTGCCCACCATTTTCTTCCCTTTTACTTAATTCTGCCATTATTAGAAAGATAAAAATACTTTTTAATACAATTAAATATCAATGAACAGATTTGAAAAAATGATATTTAGTTTGCAGTTAACACAACTATTGTCGTTGTATTGCGTCTGTGATATCGTTCTCTCTTTATTTTTATGTCTATTTTGCACAGCGCGTTCGGATGACAGACTTAACCAAACGTGATTTGTTAACTTTTTTAGATTTAACTAAGTGCAAAACTTTTAGAAATGCTTTTTTAAAAGGCAAATGAGTTTGGAAGGACTGGACAGTAGTCTGGGTTTCCCTGCCGCTGCCAGATCCGGGGCACTCCAATATAGGCGCAGATGGCACCCGCGGGGTTCTAGTGGGTATTCGGCTCAGCCGCGAGCCCCACACACCCATCAGATCCCACCCAGTTTCCATGGCAGTGCGTAAACGCATTTCCCCGCGAAAAAAAAAGAGAAAAAAAAAGGCAAATAAGTTACAGCCTAACTCAACTAGTCTACTAGTTTACTGGGAATTTAATGTGTGTAAATTTGTGCAAGTATAAATACCTAAGTAAAATCTATTTAAGCGAAAACGTTCATAAAGTTAGCTCGCAGTATTAATAAATAATTCCTACAATTACTATTAAAGAAAGCAATTTAATAATTACTTCGGACGTGCAGACAATTTTCGTAATAGGCAGTTACGTTTTACCAGTATATTCCGGGAATTTCAATTTCATAGCCTAATAAAATACGTATTCCACGATTTGATTCCATTTGACATGCGTAAGTGGGCCCGTGCTCTATGGTTACGTTGTATATTGTAGACTCAGAAGCGTCCATCACGTTAATAACGACCCTGACCTAACACCTTAATTTATGCACAGAGGAAGGGGTAATATAAACTTTCAGGTTCATAAATATTTATTGTACACAGGGGTTTACACTCACATAACGAATTTAATAAATTTTGTATGTAGGTATTCATACAATTAGATAAAAGTTTGTAGTTAAGAAATAGAATTGTCATGTGCATAAGTTGGAATTTGATTTATTATAAGCTTACCTAGATATGGTTATTTCCATGCCCACTTTGTTAAAATAAGGAAACTTAGATACGAAAAATTTGCCACCTTTAAAAATATTTCTTAATCTTGATTGGAGACTGCTGTTTTAACTATTATGTATCATGTTAATTATAATTTTAAGCTTCTCGTGATGAACATGTTTCCTCATGCAATAAAATAAAAATACCTACAACATACAATATTCCTATTGATGCGTGATGAAGCGTATATTTTGCTTAACATACCAATACACTATACAGAGAGAAGATCTATGCTCAAGATTAAGACGTACAAGAGACCTGTGTTAAGTCAACCTTCACCAACCAGCAGCATTGATAGCCTTTTCTTTAAAATTTGGAACAGATTCTTCCTCTATTTCATCTGATTATTTAATCCTATTGTAATTCCAAAATTAAAAGTTACGCACTACCAATTGAATAGGATAATAGTATGAAATTGTAAACTATTTCAATACATCATTACTATCTTCCAGCATTAATCAATAGCCAATCTTGTTTATCAATCACCTTCAAGCTTATCAAGCTCACTTGAAGTTGATTGATGTAATGTCAAGCTTACTTGATTAGCATACAAACGTATTAGGTACCTAGTTATATTGTGATAAATACATGAATTTGCAACGTAATAGCAAAGAGACGTAGTAATAGTTCGTAATGGGCTATTTTTATATATTCATATGGTTTAGGAAATCTACTGATAGTACCAGTTTATTACCTACTTTAAAATCTAACTTTTTTTCTGTATTCTATGACATGCACAATAAAGTATATTTCATTTATTTATTCATTCATAGTACTAGCTACTTGTCAAATTTCTAGCTCATCTTATGGATTTGTCAACTGACAACAACAACAAAAAACTTCTAAATAGTACTGGCAGTAAGTTTCAGAACGCTAGCAAAGCTAATACGTCTCAAGGTGCCATTTTTTCGCGGGTTTTATAAATTATGAATCTTTAATTTAAAAATTTGAGATTAGAAATAAAAACAAAAAGTTGTATAAGTTCCTTGATCATTGATAAAGATTCTGGAGTGGTTTTTGAAAACTTGGAAAATAGCCCATTGTATCATATCAAATTCACTGTAGTACAAACGTACGTGTCAGGGCGGCGTGCTACTAGAGTTTACTCCTAAAGAACGAACATGATTCTGAAGTGAACGGTGTGCAAGATGTAAGCGATGTAGCCTTGGTAAAGCTACTCCTATTTGTTCTTTCCGTGGGCTCTACATACTTATTCTTTCTTAGGCGTAAACTTCATATCCCTCACATTTATTTCGTACGGTTTAGGATCAGGACACCCATTACATCTTCAGCCCACACATTCTCCACATCAATAAACTGAGGAAATAACTTTTCAAACATTACGTTTGACACTTAGTTCTAAACAAAAGTTAGTTTCATTCATTAGAGTATGTTGCTATAAGTTAATTAAGTTACTAAATTTTTCATTTTTATCAAGAAATTAACACATAGGTACTAAGTATACCTATAATATAATATAAGCATATTTGGTTTTGACCATTACTAGATTTAAAAGGCATTTTAATGTGCTACATAAACGAGTTTCTGGCAACATTAAAAACAGAGTACATCGAGAGTTGTCTTTGACTACCGAGTTACCGACTACCATAAACGACGACCACCATTAATTTTATTCAGACGTGTTACCCTCCTATTGGGAAACAAAACTTGATAAAACCACAAAAACGCGACAGCGAAGCTGTCACTTCGCAGCGGGTTAATGTGAGCGGAAGTTTCCTCTCCGATTGTGCCGGCCCAAATTAGATGCAACGGGGAATATCAGTAGTAATGTATGTAGTGCTGCTGATGATGTCGTCCGTGGCTAATTTCCAGTAAGTCGAGTATATTCTGGTCAGCGGCTGCTCTCGAGTTTAATGCGAAACAAATTATCGTTAAGATACGGCCCATCATCCTCATTTGCATTGAATGCCAATTGTATTCGTAGAACTTTATAATATACAACTATATATTTTCAATCTATACGTCTATTAGAAATCTATGTTAATAAAGTGACATGGTAGCTATAGTGGAGTGTCTGGGGGTTTTAATCTCGGATGTCTAAGGAACAGAATGAATACACTTGAGACCAACGGGGTTTTGTTTTTTATACTCTAAATTATAATGTCTACCAATATTATATTTTGCAATTCATTTTTTGATTATTTAAACAAAAAAAAATGAAAAATAGACATTGGAGTATGATATTATTTAATTTTTTTTTAGTTCTACGTTCAGTTTTATTTAAATAGATAAAGACGAACATATATCCAACATTCCATTCAATTTAAAGGGTCCTACGGACCACGACCTTAAAAAAATCATCGTTGTTGCCACTATATTATATAATATTATTTGTAGTGAAATCACTACTTAAATAAGTACCCGTGCTGCCATCTTGTCATGGTAGGGGAGCTTGCGTGCCTCTGTAATCCCCAAGCCGGACAGGGCTACGCATCGGACTGGCTTGGGGGGAGAGGCCAGACTAAGAGCAGCTCAGCTGTGAGGTCCACCACCCGTCCCTCTGAATCACCAGACGCCGTAGTGGATTTGGACGACTGATGGGTATTCGGCGTGCCTTTGTGTTTTCTGGCGCGCCTTGTTGTTGGAGAGGAGCTCCATGCTCCACGTAAAAGGGCTGCGGGTGGGGCCAGGCACCGACGGGTTCGCTAATGAGTGCTAAAGCATGTCCGTGTTCCCGCCGTACGGTGCGAGGAGGAAACACTGTGTGGGTTTGGTCGGTAAGAGTTTGCCATCCAGCTGCGCCCGGGGGCAGCTGGATGGCAGCCGGACTCTTACCGACCGGCTGGGTATCCATGAGGATATTATCCATTAAAAAAACGTTATCTCCTGATTTTAGGTTAGGTTCAAGGTTAGGTTAGGGTTTTGTGTATATAAACTTTTGATTTTCTTGGATATCTCATTTATTCAAGTTGTATAGATAAGTTTTTATATACATATGAACTTTAGAATTGAAAGAAAGAAAGAAAGAAAGATTTTTATTGGGAACAATAACAATTATCAAATTTACCAACACACATTAATATATATAAACAAACAAACTTGATAAAAGTACTATGACCAATAGAGGTGGCCACTCAGCATTTGTCATATCAATATAAAATAATGATATGACGCTGATTTTCAGTGTCTCCTCGCTAGGAGCGACAAAACTGACAGGTTACTTAACTAAATATTCTAATTTAATTTACTTATTTTGTGTAAACTAGCAATGATATAAAATAACAGTTTTACATGGTTTTACATCCTACGGACTGGAAGCATTGTATATTTCACCACACACAAACCCAAATAAATAAACATACACATAATAATATATTTGTAATAGTAGGGAACTTAGAAGAATCTTTAGAATCGATCGTAAGGGCGATTGTGACAACGATATAATATGGAACTCTAAAATGAATAAATAAAATAGCGGGGCTAATTAAAAACATCAAGTATCGTAGCATAAATCCAAGTGTCAGTGGCTGCAAAACTCTGTTATTAAGAATGATTTGAATTTTTGTTTAAAACAAAGAGTTGATTGTACATAGAGCAAGGGTGGCGGAATATTATTCCAACACTGGTTGCTTTATATTTGAAACTACCCCTAAAAGCAGCGGTACGAAATAGAGGTTTACGAAAAAATTGCTAGTGGTTATTTTTTAAATCATTGTCAAAATTGAACTTTGATATAAAATTTATTGTTATTTTTTCACTTTATGGGGTCTACATCAGTTAGTAAGCTCTCATTGTACCTAATTTGGCTTTGCTTGCGTAAAGATGCATCAGATATCAAAATTAAGTAGATACATCCAGTCTAAAACAGATATTTAATAAAATAGGGAGGTAAATGGGTACAATTTCAGTAAAAACCGAAAACATTACAAAAAAAAAATCTTAAAAAAAAGGGGGGCAGCGATTGTTTTTGGCTAACTTGTATTCTCTAAATGGTTACCAGAACAGCCCCACTTAGCTTGTCGGACCCTCTACGAAACATCCTGTACATATTCTACAACGTAATCTGCAAAATAGCACATAAGTGTTGCAATCATCAATTTTCGCTATTTAAAATTCAAATACAAAACTTTAAAATAGGTAGACAATAAAATTTATGTTATTTACAACACATTCCCGTAAGGCTCATTTAAATCTACACTGTTCCTGAGAGATCCGAAGTTTTAACGTTTTTAAGGGCACTCAACTACTACGAAATATATTGTGCTGTAAAATGACAAAAAATTACTTGTCAAAATTGGTTATGGTTTTTCTAAAAAATATAATTTAACAAACATTGCAGACGGAGTCATATCTCCTTGTTCTGAAATTTTAGTTGTGTTATACATATATTAACAGGTATCAGTACCTGATAATATTAAACTAGGATCTACTATTTAGTATATATATGACCCCAATTACACAGAGGTGAATAAAAGCATCTCAAATAAATCTTCCTTAGTGACTCATGATCATTTTTACTGTAGTGTCTAATGAGCTCCTTCTTATTCTTACTTTCTTGAAGAGTCCCGTGCTTAACATTGAGACATAACGAGTCTAGAGCCATGAAAGTATTACATTATTCAGTATTCATTATGCTAATGATATAGACAGCAGGAACTCGACAATAATGCTATTTTCAAGATTTCATTGTTAGTAAAACATGGATTATCACAATAGACTGCTAACAGGCAATAAACGTAGCCGCAGCACTTTATTTACGCTTGTTCATTAAAACTTAATAGCTACAACAACTTATTATGATTGGCCTTTATCAATATTATAAGTAAAACATGCTTCTACATTATTTTAAATAGTTGTTTGTGTGTCGACAACAAAAAGTATAAGATTTCAGTGTCAAGTAGGTGATGAATTGTCTTTACTGATTACATAAGATGAAGACAAATGAGTTGTGATTCCATGCATCTATGTTGACAGTCAGGCCATGGGTTCTTTGGTAGATCTATTGTCATTTGTGAGTGTGTGTGTGTTTATGCTTTTAAAATGAGTGATATCCACTAGGTGGGTGGAATAGCCCTGTGCCAAGTAACAACAATTTTTCCATTCATGATTCATGCAGCCTCTTTTATAATCCTTTATAGATACTTAGGCACCCGGCGGACGATGTTACCGAGAAAACTGAGCGATTCTATGTAGGGAAATCTTAGAAATGTTTGTCGGTGATATCTGGATTTCTTCAAGCATTTAGATATCTTCAAGCATTCAGATATCGTCAAGCGATAGTACGACGAACGCAACACCACGGTCCAATTCTATTCTATATACATTTTTTTTTCAGCCTATGTTGTCCCACTGCTGGCCAAAGGCCTTCCCCAAATTTCGCCAACCACCCCCCACCAGCTTTTTATGAAGGCATCGAGATCGTCCCGCCAACGTTTCCTCGGCCGTCCTCGGCGTCTCGCTCCGTCCGGAGCCCACTGGGATGTTATGTGGGCCCACTTCTCGGCGTTCATCCTCGACATTAATTATATAATTAAGATATTTTAGTTATAAACGTAGTAATGAATAATAATAATAATTTTAAAAAGCGTCTTTCCATTATTTACTCCCTGAAGATTTGTATTTTGTTTCACGCATGGCGCGTTACATTTTATTGTTCTTTTTAGACATTTAGCCGAAGTTGTAGACCGTAGACAGAGAATACTTCTCTGTCTACGTTGTAGACTGACCTATTTCACGCGATTTATAAAATGACTATCATTGCTCATACTGAGCACTAGTAGACAAGATAAAATTGTCATTAACAACTTTTTTCAATTGTTTGATAAATAATTAATTGTTACTAATGTAAATATGTAATTATAAAAAAAACTAGCTATACTCTGCGTGCGTTGCTAAGCGACCAACAGATAAATCAGCATGAACTATCACAGTAATAAGTATATAAAATTTGGCTTTGGCAATTGGATCTGTCGAAAATTTGGCGTACTAACTGTGAAACCTTCATGGGCACATTCAGATCAACTTTACTAAAGATCGTCACATTCTCAAATGCATAGTTTACGATTGTAGATAGGACATACAGACAAAGATTTATTTTTATATATATTTAAAGATAATACCTGTTTATTGACCTACCGAATCCAATTGTATTTTTCAATAAACCAGGTAACCATCGAAATATCCATAAAAAAATTAAACCCAAACGGTTTAGTAGTTTAGAAGTTTACCCGTTTTCCCATAGGAATGATACATATTCCCGCGGTAAAAAGTAGCCTATAACCACCAGTGATGATGTTGGATTCTAATGGTAAAACAATTTTTCAGATCGGTCCAATAGTTTCGGAGCCAACAATAACAAACAAACAAATCTTTCTTCTTTATATATAATAGTATAAATTAATATGTATATTGAATATCTATTCCAACATCAGCAGAGCTTTAAAGGTATGAGTTCCACACCTTTTGAGCTCAGGTCTAGGTAATCTGGTTAAAACAACTACTAAAAGGAACTTTGGGTGAGCGTCGTGCTGCATTGCAGCCGTATGAGCAGGCACGACCGAGGAAGTACCTCTCGCTCACATGACACCTCCGTGAAGTGACGGTATGTGATAGTATGCTGTCACGTTTTGTTAGGCTTAAGAGTTTACGGTGGTCCATTAAAAGGGCGCCGGTAGTCGTCAAAACGCTGTGACAGTTATTGGTTTCCGCGGATCATCGCATATTTACTAGTACTACTAGTACTATTACAAAGTTGGGACCTAGCAAAATTTCATTCCCCCCTCTCTACCCCCGCACCACCCCAGATGTCGCCATATAGGGCCACATCGGGGGAAGTGCAAGAGAGCATTCTTCGCATTCTTGCCCGGTCCTAACTTACCGCGTCCGTGTAGTAGATACATATTTCATTCATAAATCTTATATATAAAAAGTGATTGTTGTCCCAATGATTTAAAGCAAACAAAATTGTTATCGACAAACAACTGTCGTCTGTCAACTAAACTAAGAATTAATATGTTCATATACTATTTCACATTAAAAATTTGTGAATGTTTCTAAATGATTGAATAAACGCGAAAGTTTCAGTAGCGGCCCACGTGTTTTAAAATATGAAATTATTTTCATTAGCTGGGTTTTGATGAAACGTACTTTACAATTCTAGAAATATTGTTTTGTGAATAATTTAGGACCGAGATAACATACCACAAAATTAGTAGGACCAATATTATGTATAATATAGTTTAGTATCCTAAATTATAAGCTAACCAACAGTCAAAATTAGCTCATTAGAAACTATCAATAGCCTTACAACGTGTAGGCTTAAGTCATCAAAAATGTTTGGAATGTTTTGAAATTAATTAAAATAGAACTGATGCTACCATGCATATTAAAAACTATAATTTAATGCCCTCACATAAGCTTATTCGCTCTTCAAATATATTTTTCTCCTTTTTTAAATTAAAAAAGAACACTCGCTCGTTTCGCCACGTTTAACGGCAAATACGTCGATACACAAACAAAAAAGTTCCGTGCTTCAGTAAACTATTGCTAACACCGGATAAATGAAATACGATTTATTTCAATCAACGTTGAACGTGATAGCCATTAAGATACATCAGTACCAGCTCAAACATCAACACGTGTTGCACGGACAGTGAATAATGCTGAAATTCCTTTCAGTTTTTATTAGCGGTCAGATAACCGGCCGGCTCTACACGAGTACAGTCTTACCTCTATTTATAACATTTTATCATATGTGGATGCGAGTTCAGTTTGGGTTGTTTTAAAGCCCCAACAAACGGCAGCCTTGAACACCATGGGCGCTGCCCTATCAATTCCTTAACATGGCTATTTTGAGCAGCATTGACACACACTACGGTGACGTGGCCATAACATATTGCTGGTGTTATTTGATACAATTTTACGAACTTGGTGATTTATACTTATTCCTGGCGGTGACTGTTTAGGTCGATACGGAGGTTTAAATTGCTGGGCCAAAAAAATTACTAACCATCAATGTTACAGTCAGCATAATGCTTTACCGCGCGTGCAACTTTGAGTTCAGAATCGTGTTCGTTTTTACAGCGTAAATTCTACCCTCGTATGGAAACTGAATACACAGTAATTCTCTCTCCCAAGAACCTAAGTTTACAAAACGGGCTCGGTCTTTTGTGCATGTTTGTGTTAATACTAATTTGTTTACGTTTAATCTTTAACAAGAAACGATTTATGTTTTCCGTAGCGGACATCCGCCTACAAGAGGAATCTGTGACATTCATACAATCTGTTTGATGATAGAGTTTGTAGGTCGTCGTCTCTACAAGATTAGGTTAGGTCAGAAGCTGCGGATGTAGCGGTAGATTTGTGGTTTCACAGTTTTAACTATGAAAATGGTGAATGACTTTTCACCATTTTCATAATTAATTAAAGCGGTATCTAATTAGAAAATAATTAATAGCTGCGAGTACCGTATGCTCGTCTAAATTAGTGTGTTTTATAGTATCTCTAAGTAGGCGGCGGATGAACAAGCACGCGGAACAATTTAGACTACATATAATCATAAAAGCTCCTCTCTTTTTCTAATGGGCCACCAGAAACTCGTCGACCGCACGTAGGGCGACAGCCTCGCTGTCTCTTTAGGGAGATACTTTGTGAGCGAGAGGTTCACCAACCAACGATTGAATGAAATTGAATGTATGCTGTATGTTGGTAACTATGTGTCATTAAAGTGATGTGGACTCGATATAAAGCATCTGCGCCACCAAATGAAGGCATAATGACCATCTCAAATTGGCTGGGAATAAAACATTAGTCATACTAATGGACATACGTAAAAAGTAGCAGTAACACTGTTGCGTGCGTTTTAAGACACGCCAAGACAAATATCTTTAAATTGCCCCACAACAATATGATCTTGTAGTCGAACGTCAAAGCTATGTTGTCCTAGGTATGTCTAGTCAAATATAAAGGCTAAGTTAACAAAAGTCCAAAGAAATGACATTTTTCGGCCCAATACACAAACTAACATAATTATATTCGGTTTAAATTAGCTAGCATGTTAGCAAGCAAACCATGTTTTTTTTTTATAAACGTTTCGACGTTTAATTGTCTAAATTAGTCCTTGTTTGAAGATTTCAGTCAAAGCTCGAAAAATCTAAATTGCTTGGACTTTGACTGAGCCTTTATGTCGGACCTGAGATTGGACTAGTCGAAACTAGGAGTGACGGAGCTACGTTAGACTGTAACACATATACAACATTCGTAAAGTGCAATTTGATAGAATAGCAAAAGCATCGCTACTTTATATTTCAAGGGAATATCTGTGCATAAGCCGGTCTAATATGAGTTGGCAGCCAAGAATCATAAAACAATGATAGCTGCATCTAACTAGGTTTATCAAGAGACTAATTATATCTTCTCGGTAAATTGGAATACGCGTAACGTAACGGTTTTTTATATTATGGCACAAACGAGTGATCGGAGCGATATTGTGACAATCGGCGTCCGTTAACATCCGCGGGATGTGCTGTCCTCATTTATCTTGTACCCCGAAATTTCCACCATTTCATCGACAGCATGGTCATCACTAAAGGCGTCCACGGCACGTCAAGCTAGCGAGAGGTACTTCCCTCATTCTGCTCTACTAAGCGGAAAAGTGGTATCTCAGTTTGCGAGAGTTTCAAAACAGTTCAAGCAATGTAAATAGTTTTAAATTTTTAAATGTTATAAATAATTTATTTAATAATATTACGTATAGTTTTTACTATAATAGTTTCATAAAATAGTTCATAAATTGTGATAAAAATAAAATTCAAGAGTATTTTTGAGATAACGCTTATGTGCTAAGTAGAGCAGTAGCAGTGCACTACCTGTTACTAAACAATTAAACAAAGACAAAGTCGCGTGTCAGCAGTATGCGCGACCTACAACTTGGCTTCAGCGCCGCCCGCCCACGCGGTGACGCGGCGTTGTCACGCAACATCGCCCGAGGACACCATGGCTGCCATTGAACACATTTTCTTTCGTTTTCACCTACATCTCTACTAATTGTATACACAAACGATGTTTATTTTTACCCGATTGTGCTAGAGATATGTTTTTCAACTGTATGTCAGTATGCATGTATATTATATGTGTGTTTTTTGGCAAGCGCTGTAACACGAGCGGCTTGATAAATTTTTGATTGAAATGTGTCGTTAGATTCAGCTTTCTTTACTCACATCTATACATATAATAAAACTGTAAAATTCGTGTGTCTGTACATTGAATAATTTAATGAATTTTTTTATTTGGATATTTGTCCGTTTGTCCGTTTGTCTGTTTGTTATCCGGGCTAATCTCTGAAACTACTGGACGGATTCGAATGAAACTTTTTGTGTTGTGTAGATACTAAGCCTGGTCAACATCAAAAATAATAAAATATAATAAATAAAAAAAAATAATAATAAAGTGTATGCTGCAGTAAAATCGCTCATTTCTATGGGAAATCGGAATTTCGGCAAACAATAACAAATCACTTTGATTAAAATATTACTACGCTATGCGAACGAAGTCGCGGGTACCAGCTATTAGTATAAATATATAGATTCTTATTATTAAAAATCCTAATCACAGTATTTTATAAACGCAGTGTGTTTTTTGTTTTTACTTTATCTGTTTATTATACATTCATACATACATTTAAAAAAGCTAAAGAGGGTCGAAAGTCAACATAGAAGACAATAATTAATTGAACCATTGTCAATGTGTCGAGTACATTCCCGGCTAGGCTACAAAAATTGATTATTGATTACTTAATAATATACATATAATATTATTATTTTATCATATAAAATATTATATAATAAAACAGTAAAATACGTGTGTCTGTACATTGAATATATTTACAAAAAACTAATTGGTTAGAAGTAATAAGAAGTTAAAATAGTGTTAGAACACTTTTCAATGTTTTTCAATTTTTTTACCTGTCAGTTTGTATGTTTGTCCGAACTAATCTCCGAAACTACTGAACGGATTCGAATGAAACTTTTTGTGGTATATATATAGATAGTTGCCTGGTCAACATCTAGAAGACTTTTTACTGCGGTAAAATCGCTCATTCTCACGGGAAACTCAGCAATTATACTTTACCCGACGGATTTGAAAATTTGAAAAAATCAAACAATAACAAATCACTTTGATTATAATATAACTAAGCTACGCGAACGAAGTCGCAGGTACCACTAGTATATAAGTATATTATTAGGGTCAATTCACACCAAAAGCGCGGCGAAGGGCAGCGAAGCGGAGCGCACTTTCAGTGTCATATGAATTTAAACTTTATTTTCATTGCTATAATACTTATTATCGAATTCTCGCGGATTCCAGCGACTGCTCGAGCATTCGCGGGAATCCGCGCGTCTCGTTCGAGTTTCTCATGCGATAATAAGTATTATTGTAATTATTATAAAGTTGAAATTCATATGACACATAAACTGCGCTCCGCTTCGCTGCCCTTCGCCGCGCTTTTGGTGTGAATTGACTCTTAGCTATTATTGACACAAACGGGAGAAGCCGCAGGCACAACTAGTAATTGTGATTGCTTGCAAGTTATCTCAACTAGAGCAACAAAGTCTTTATTGATCCTCGCAAGTTGATATGAACCAACGCCTAACCAGGCGACGGATTGACGGCGTCTACTCGTGGATACATTCTAAATGTAAATTCTGTACGACCATTGTTGGAGGAAAAACTTCTGTAGCGGTGTTGTGGCAGGGAAAAATATTATGGCAAGTGTAGCTACGCGACGGTTAGTCTTAGCAGCAACGCGGTACTACGTATGTGCTATTAAAAACAGGTAATTGTTACTTTATAGTTTTAAATTTTCACCTCTATCTATAGCCTCTTGATTTTATTCATATAATATTTACATTTTGACTTTTGTACGATTTTTGAATTTTGTATAACATACTTACTTAGTCATATACAGGAAAACCAGGTTAATACGGATGTGTGTGCAGAGGAAACCGGCCACCACGACCGGATAGGAACCTCTTGCGCATATATCGCCGTAAAGTGACAGCTTCTCAGTTGCGTTTCGTGGTGTGTGTGAGTGATTTTCTATTTTCCACGGAATCAAAATTTACGCGGGTGAAACCGCGGGGCGTAGCTAGTAATACATTTAATTAGTAGTTGTAGCTATAGTAAAGTAGAAGCGGCTATGTGTATAAAGTAGGACTCCACAAAGGTCAACAGAAACACACCTAATAACCGATGCCAGAAACAATCGATCGGTTTGATGTCATCGTTTTTAAGTTACTACTCGGTCACTGGGGATATAGTCTTATTATCACTAGTTTCATGTGTGAAATTATTATGAAGTATTGAAGAATAACTTTTTTAAAGTTTAAGGTGGCAAGTCAGATCAGAGATTTTTAGTGATTACCGACGCCTATGAGCATCCGCATAGAGGGTAGGTATGCGTGTTGACATCCTCCATCCTCGTCACCGAAAACTCGTGACGAAATGGTATCGTATGATATGGTACGAGCGTGACCTTCCCGGTCGCGCCGCCTCAAGTCGGCTGCAATGAAGCAACGTTACCTCTTACAAGACTTTAATGAGGATACCAACTACATATGTTACAAATGAAGTTTTTAGATTACTTGATCGTAAAAAATATATTTCGCCGCCTTCTTATTTAGATGGGTTTCGATTAGTGTTAAAACAATATTTCAGCATTAAAGATTGGTGATTTGGTACCATTTTTTTTGTATACAAGAACCTGTATCAATTTACAGAACTTTTATTAGTACGAGTAATCAAGTTTTCTAAACTCATGAAAAGAAAAACCAATCAGAGAATGAAATAAATAATTAAGAATTAGGCACTTATTCACCTTTGGTAGCTAGTTATTATTTTGTTTACTCCAAACTCCATTAGTATTAATGGTCAAGTATTGTTTTCAGACTGCTTCAAAAGCTTTTATAATGGGAAAAACCTTACCGGTAAAATAACGCTCAAAAAGCAATGCATATGAAATGTTGCTATAAATAGTGATGTTCCATTTAATTTCATTGCCTGCTGCATACTACACGAGCTCTAGTTCTCGTGCTCAAGCTGTGTGTTTTGAGGCTTCAAAAAATTCCATTTGCTCTACCTTTGAGATGGAGTCTCTATTAACCTCGTTTACTTTTTTATTCGTACTGGTGTTGCCAACTGCGTTTTAAGTTGAAATAAGAGTACTAAGGTTTTATAGAGTCTAAAGGGTGAAAGCTTCACTATCTTTGCCCATGTACATCCGCGCATCCAGAGTTTATATAGGTTCGTTGCTCTTCTTCATCCCATCCCCCTCGAAGGCTAACGGACTCTCACAAAATGTAAGATACAACACAGCATACTCTTTCAAAAGATAGTCTAATATGCTTGCTTATAAAGTAAGTTTATTTAGTTCATTTAGGTATATTTTCAACTCGGTTCCTAGTGAATTCAAGTAATAATATCAAAATGCGAAACATAATCATCAATATGTTTGGTGAAATTTTTAAGGTGATTGCCAAACAGTGTACTTAGCGTGCCAAGTATGAGGAACATATTGCGCCGTTCGTCGGAAGTAAAATCTAATGTATATATTACTTACCTACTGATCCAATTATTCCTTAAAAGTTGATTGATAATGGACTCTGTTCTCTACTTCGGAAAGTTTCCTTTATACCCTAATCAAGTTTATTTGGGACCATCCCTAAAGGTCACTTCAAACTAGAAACAACGTACCACTCGGCTTGTTTTAAAAGTGTCAGCGATTACATTCTGAAGTCAACGAATTCGCGATTAGTATCCTCATTCCATACCCACGTTTAATGGGCTTTAATGACGGCTAAAGGTATTTTTACCTAAGTATGAATCTCAATCTGTAGTTACTGTAACTTTACCACTTCATTCAAGATTGTAGCTGCAAATGGTGTAGGTCCAATAGTCACGTCTGCCAGAATAACATAATCCCGTTCCTACTTTTGCCTGTCAATCGCTTTGCGAAAAACTATTTAAAAAAAGTTAAATTTTCATTATAAATTTTACACAGATAATGTTGTAAATGTCAAACCTGGCAGCTTTAAATTAAGTAAGACTAATTCAGAGTTTGGATAAGGTCAAGTACGTCGGAGTTTATTAAAAGAGGTGCTCAGCGGTGCGAGGAAATACAATTGAGATGATCTCTACTTGTGAGATTGGAGATTCGTAAAGAAATTTTAAAATACAAAACATTAGTTATTTATATTTTTATGTTATTCAATCAAAGTACTTAATATGCCAAATTATCTTTTCTTTTATGGTATAAGGGGGCAAGCGAGCAGTCGGAGCAATTTTCATGACTACTGACGCCCATAGACATTCGCGCAGAGGCTATACAGTTGCGTTGCCCTCCATCCTCCTCCCTCTTACACAGTCACCGGCTACTTGCGCACCGTACGAAACACGACAACACAGCTGGCTCTTAGCGCTGGTGTCGTGTAAGCGAGAGGTACCTGGGCAGGTACCTCTCAGGTCGTGCCGGCCCATTTCGGCTGCATGCGTGCAGTGCAGCGTGACACTACCTTTTCAAATTTTTTTATTATTATTTATTTACTTATTTATAATTTTATAATTTATAACTTAACTGTAGAAGTCTGCCGGCAGGAGGCTATGTCAGCGAAAGCGTTTTCTACTGCCTCTTGTATTTGTATTATCTTGTTAAACACCTACTTGTCTAAATTTTAAAAACCTACAAATTGGAATTGAATTTCTTCGGCATATGCTGTGGGTGACTGCCTGCCCGATGTTCTCTCTTGAGTTCTCTTGTAGCTTTATAATCGTCTACCCTGAAGTGAGTCTCACTCGTCATGGAGCAAAAATTGGAAGAGTGTTTTAGCAGTCTTGATAGTTGTACTGCGATATTCTCCACAATTGTGTATAACTCTTGATATTAATATCTTTGGTAAAATGCTTAACGAACTGGTACTCCACCAGACAGACAAAATCCTCTTCTTATATTTTTACGCACTGATTAGGAGGAAGGGCCCAGGTTCACCTACTGAGTTACGCGCATGGGTTGTCGTACCGGTTTATATAATAATATCCATAATCCTATAATCCTATTATTCAGATAAAGGGTGGATTTTTATCTGGATTTGTAATTCCTTTGTTTCTATGCCGATTCAGAAGTGGTATGCGTGTTTCGACTCGCTTCTAGTTCGTGTGGCACCAACTTGTCTAGCTTTTTTATCTTTTCGGTTTTCTTATTAAGGTACAGATTGAGTTGGATCCGCTTTTGTGGTCGTCAATAAGACGGCGAGGTTCCCTCTTCAATTGAAAATTTCCAGTTTAACCTAATAGTATAACGTCCTGTTGGTTTTTAGTGGCTGTAGAACTTAGTATCTATCCTGAAGTGCCAGCCCGCATCTTCAGCGAAACCCATTAAACCGAGAGGATTGATCTTTGATACCCTTTTATAAGATGAGGGGGACAGGGCAGGGGGGTGGGTTTTGCGCGAAACTGAATGGACCAGCAAGGGAACCTTACCCCTACTGAACTGTGTCGAAGTTTTTTTTTGAGAAAAAACCTCTCACGTAGAGAAGGCGGTCCTTTAAGGAACAGACTAGCGGCCAAGTTGCCCTGATAACTGACCAGGTTGATTTGAGAGGCATGTAATTT
>LUGF01051262.1:179529-231242 GCA_001625245.1 Calycopis cecrops | reverse complement strand
TACGTATTTATCTCAAATTTACAAATTAAAGATAATTTATAAAACCCACGAAAACGCTTATTTAAGTAAAATGGCGTCTTGGGACGTATTAGCTTTGTTTCGTTCCGAAAATCACTGCCAGTACTATATAGAACTTTTTTGTTGTTGTTGTCAGTTGACAAATCCATAAGTTGAGCTAGAAATTTGACAAGTGATTAGTACTATGTATTAATTATTGAATGAAATATACTTTATTGTGCATATTACAGAATACACAAAAATATAAGTTACATTTTAAAGTAATAAACTAGTACTATCCGTAGATTTCGGAACGCAGCCTCTATGATTTGTTGGCTCATACACGTGTTACGTTATCGTCAATTTCACGTCGTTTCGAGTCACGTGACTCATGAATAAAATGTAATACGTATTAAATATATACGTAATAAATGATTTTTAAATAAACTATTCAATAAATAATAAAAAATATATTATTTAAATCTTACTAATATTATAAATGCGAAAGTTTGTAAAGATGTTTGTTACTCTTTCACACAAAAACTACTGAAAGGATTTTCATGAAACTTTACAGTAATATAGCTTTCATATCAGAATAACATAATAAGTAAATTTATAGGGATCTTTTATAATCCGAAATCCACGCGGGCGAAGCCGCGGACGAAAGAGGAAGAAAAAAAAATCTAATTCAATAAGCTTTTATTTTTAACTGTTAAAAAGCCTATTCACTTGTCTCTTAGCGCTGATGACGTCACAGATTTGTGTCGCTTGCTGTAGAGTATAGATTTTGAGCTACGCTCGTGGAATGCCCGGAGGGTAACGCTATAATTTCTTCTTCATTATCAGCCTTTATCGGTCCACTGCTGGACATAGGTCTGTTTCAATAAACGCTAAGACGACCGATCGCCTGCTACTCGCATTTATTGCGGACTGGCCGGCGGACTAGAACCATATTGGTCCATCTGCCATATAATCTCTTACGTCAACGTAATTAGTAGACGCTCATACTTTTATTTTAGTAATTGCATTAGAAATATAATATTTTATTTAAATACCGCTCACATTGATTACAATCTTGACTTTTCAATCTGATAAGAAGTCAAATGAAGTACATAGCAGCTGTTACTATAGTAGGAAAACACAAATATGTGGTGTATTTACAATCTGTGTATTTAGATATTGGGATAATGAAAGATTTTAATTATAAAAATTTCGAGATTATGAACACTTTCACGTTCATTTAAATTATGAAACCTAATTGTTAATTAGTTAAAACGGTATGCCAGCTCTGACACTCGACTGAAATTTTCTTGAGCGAACATGATTCAGAAGTGGAAGGTGTGCAAAAGACGATTTGAACTCGGTAAAGCAATTCAGCATTCATATTACCGACCTCGTAACTTATGAAGTAAACTTGTTTAAGTTTATTATGTACCTATAGTAATAGTTAAAAAATAAGATTTGTCAGTGTGTCTTTTATAGAGTCTAACTATGCGTTTTATTAATTATGTGACAATCTTAGCAAAGTGATACGACCAATCTTCGACAGATGGTCATTCACATTAATTTCTTAATATTCTTACAAAATATATCTTGTCTATTGCCTTTGTGTAATGTCTTTCTTTGAAATTTGTTTTAGTTGGTAGCGTGCGTAGCGAGGTGAAGTTAATTAATTATGTAACGCGGGTGAAACCGCGGGGCATAGCTAGTATCATATAAAAACATTTATATTAAATATATTGATATATTGTTGTAGACTCGTACATCGGCATGGATCAGCAGCAGGACATGAAACTGGACGTGAAGGAGGCGGCCGCCGTCCCCGCCGAGCACCCGCAGTGGGACCTCAGCGACTCGGACTCGGACAACAACGACCAGGTGACACGCACTACATACACCTTAACACTACTTGGCAGAACAACACGTTGATAAAAGCGAGAGGGGCTAAATGAAACCACTTATACTACAAGTGCCTACTGTTAATCCGATTATTAAAAAAACGAGAGAGAGATTTACGAGAAGTATACGAAAATACTTTTTTCAAACACGTTAAATAGCTTAATAATTAAGAAAAAATGTGAACATCCTTTGGACTGACCTGTTGTGACCTAACGAATAGGTAACGCGCCACGTCGCATTTGTACCTACACAGCGAGCGGCCACTTCGCAACCTTAGTCAGCTGACCTCGCGGTTAGCTGACGTATACATCGTCTACGAAAAAAGAAGTGTGTGCTTTAGACTACACAATTGAAGTAAAACTTAATTATTGATTTATTACACAAATGCATTACCGTAGTTAAGACTTAGATAAATACGATATCTAAGAGTTACAATGACATAACATAATTTATATTTTTTTAATTATTTTTTAAATACAAAGAAGTTTCACTTAGATCGAGTTTGAATTTTGAATTTGAATGACAACTTCCATTTCTTCGCCCGATGTGTGATTAATGTAACGCTCTCGCCGGCTTACTCCCAAGTCAAAAGCACAAGCATGAAAGTTTTACTTCAAAAACTAAAAAAATCCTGTGGTTGAACTATTACTATGATTGATCTGATTTTTGGTGACCTGGAAATAATACACTAAATATGTGGTTTCATTTAACGCCTCTCGGTTTTATCAACCTTGTTTATGTCCGCACTAAAGGCAGGGTTTATCTTAAGGACCGACAACGCAACTGCAATTCCTTCTGCTCTGCAGCTGTCTGCAGCTTTAGGGTCAGTGCAGACAGAACGGAGCGCAGCGGAGAGGATTTTATTAACGCAATTAAAAATAAACTTTAAACTTATTGCAAAAAGTGCATAAATGCTTGAACCTGACAAAAAATGTTCGCGCGTCCTTGGGGATGCGCGGGAATGCGCGGGAATGATTTATGCACTTTATTGCAATATATTTAAAGTTTATTTTTAATTGCGTTAATAAAATCCTCTCCGCTGCGCTCCGTTCTGTCTGTGCTGACCCTTAGAGATCACTTGCCTTTCGGTCAAACAATGGCACGTTTGGCCCATATATAATCTGGTAGCCGATGTGGCTTGGATGCGATAACTTTGAGATTTGGCGTAACATTTATTGAACACTAGTTGAATCATTCCAGCTTCGTTGGATATTAATTCTTAAATAATTAATAAATTTGTATATATTCTTAAATAATTAATAATAGTAGACAGGGCCTATGTTACTCTCTAATAGTGTAGCTTTCTGTAAGTGAAAGGAATATCTTCCCAAAGATTAACCCCCAAATCAAACAAAGTTAAAAACTTTACCTGTTTATAATGTTAATATAGATAAAAATAAGTTCTCACCTAAAATTCTTGTTCACCATCTCTTTAGTCTCCATAATAAATCATTATGAAGGAGTGAAATATTATATTTAACCTCATTCACTAATTTATGTGGTTATATATTTTTTTTGTTACAGGGTGGCAACGAAAGTGAATTCACTACAGACGACGAAGTGGAGGAAGAGTAAATTAATACTAACTTATTTTTATAGAGTTTTTAAAGTGGTGTACTTGAAATACTATTGTTGTATGGTTTGAAAGCAAGATGAATATAGTAACTTTTATATTTACTTGACCTTTTATTTAAGTAACATAACCCCGGTCATGATACTCTCCATGAGCGGAGGAGGCCAGCTTTTTTTTTTTTGTTTAATCTTTATTTATTAAAAGGCCAGCTTTCACAATCGCCAACGTCAGAGACGGGGGCGAGGGACACTGGCCATGATAATATTAGTTAAATTAACTATTACCTGGTTCCGCTTTTGACCCCAAACCTAGGCTTATTTTTTTATAGGATAAGGGGCAAACGAGCAGGTGATAAGTTACTACCGCCGCCCATAGACATCCGCAAAACTGAAGGCTTTGCTGGCGCGTTGCCGGCGTTTTAAATAAAAGTAAGCTCTTTTCTTGAAGAGCCCCAGGTCGTATCGGTTCGGAAATACCAACTGTGGCAACAGATTGCACAATGATGTTATGCGCGGTAAAAAGTTGCGCCTCAAATGCACAGTTGTATACTTTGGGACATCGAGGTGGTGGCGGTGGAACTTAGAGTTCTGCCGTGATGTCCTAAAGTGGAACTCTGCTGCAGGTAACTCGGAACACTCCTCATTGTAGATACGGTAGAAGATGCAGAGTGAGCCAACATCTCTTCGTAATGCCAGATAATCAGCCGTTCGGATATACACTGGTCGTCAACGATTCGAGTCGCTCTACGTTGAATGCGGTCAAATGGAGCGAGTTGATATTGAGGGGCTCCTGCCCAAAGGTGAGAACAGTACTCCATGTGCGGTCGGAACTGTGCTTTGTATAGTTGTAGCACATGCGCTGGCATGCTAATTTAGCCTTCGCTTCCCAGTGATCGCGGAACTGAACGTTACTCGATATGTTGACACTAAGTATTCCGATGTAGCTGACATCGGAATACTTGGTGACTGCTTCGCCCTGCCAACAAAACCCAGCTTTTTGGGGGCTGATTTAGCCTTCGCTTTCAAGTGACCGCGGAACTGGACGTTACTCGATATGTAGACACCAATTCTGATGTCAGCTGCGGCCATTAGAAGAGTATTCTCAAAACGAGGGTATACGAGGAATGGGATTTTTATAGCGGTAAACGCGCCAACTTGGGTCTGCTTGGGGTTAAACTGGACTTAGTCGGCCCCATTCCGAGACTTTGTCTAACAAAGATTCGACTTCAGACACAAGCTTGTTCCGATATTCGGTGACGTATTGCCGGGAAATTTTGGCGCGGCCTGTGTATATCGCATCACCAGTACCGTCGTCTGCATAGCAATGAATGCCGCTAGTTTGTAGAATGTCATTAATATGCACAAGAAAGAGCGTGGGAGACAAAACACAGCCTTGCGGAACACCAGCATTGACAGTTTTTAAGGTCCGCGCATGTACCGTCGATAACGACCTTAATGCTACGTTTTGTCAAGAAGCTAGTGATCCAGTAGCATAATATCCCGGGTAGTCCGTACGAGGGAAGCTTAGAAAGAAGCGCTTTATGGCATACCCGATCAAAGGCTCGGTTTATCCAGACTAACCGCTATTGACTCCCCCTTCGTTTCAACTGCCTTCGCCCACCGGTGCGTTAAATAGGTTAAAATCTCTCTCTCCAGCCGAACGTCCCTTACAGAAACTATATTGACGGTCGCTAAGAAGTTGGTGTTTAAATAACGCAGAAGCTGGCAGTTAACGATAGATTCCATAATTTTGGAAATTAGGGGGGTAATTACAATTGGTCGGTAGTTGGATGTATGCGAGCGGTCGCCTTTTTTTGGGATCGAGTGCACCAAAGCTGTCTTTCAAGAGCTTGGCCTAACGTCAACGGAGTAGAAATATCGGAAAGTTCCCTCGTCATCCAAAGTGGAGTTGGACTCAAAGAGAGAGCCCAGTAGATCGCCTTTCTCTCTAGCGGCATGGGCCAACGAGTCGATACTCCGGTGCAGAGATGGTAGGGAAGGCTCAACGAAATTCCCAAGGATAGCCTTGGCGAGGGACCAAAAAGCGCGTGTACCTGAGGGAAGGCGCAAAAATTTTTAGCCAATTCTACCTACGTATTCCGACTTGAACGAGCGAGTGAAGCAAATCCGCCCCCAAGGGTAGGATATATATATGAGGTCCGTCCTTCCCAGCGCCGTTACTTGATCGGACCCTGCACGGCCCATCTCCGTGGTGCTACGCTCTTGGCAGCGCGTCTACATCTCCCAGCGGATCCTGCTCAGGTACTCAAGCAATCACACTCGGTAAGCACCTGTGTCATGTGGAAATTGAAGGTTTTGCGTTTCTTCAATGAAAAGGAACATTTGTCATTCATCTTCGTCACTAGCGTCTTTTTTTTGTTTACGTGAGGAAACTTTTATGAGCTGCCACCGTTTTTGGGGTGGAGAGTGCGAGCTTCCGACCCTAATAAGAGCCGACTATGGGCTAGAACCACGGCTGGTGCCACCGGCCGCCTTTGTTGAGATGCCCCGGATCTGTCAGCAATAGGACAACTCAGTGACTGGTCAGTCCCCCTCATGGGCACCGAACTCCTCCAAAAAAGGGCTGACCCGACTACCTAGATCTGCGACCTTCGATGTCGGAACCGTGCAGTGGGTTTAGTTTCTAACCCTGACCCCTGGTCAAAGTGCTGCAAAGAAGCACGTCATCAAAGCGTCCGAAATCGGACCTGCCGTTCGTCGCAATCCACGCGCGCCGTCTGCTGATTCAGAGGGTAATTATTTTTTGTAAAAAATAAAAATGGTTATTTACAACGTTTTATCTTTAGGAGACATATTATGTAATCGCGGATATTTTTGTATTTCCGTAGTACATTACATATTTTTGATCTGCTCCTAAGGTTTTCAGTGTTTTCAATGTTAGGGAAAAAATACTACCTATACTTATAGGCCAAATATATGAAAGTTTCGCATTTTCTTCAATGCAATATAGGTAAGTGATTATATTTATTACCAAAGAAATTAGACCCGGTGAATTATTCTACCTGTGAAATAAAACATCATTAAATCCGGTGCGTAGTTTAATAATTACTCCGGCACGTACAGGGCAGGCGTTTTTTTATTTAATAGCTACTAACGAACGTCCGCAAATTCGTTTACGAGAATCTGTTTTTTACCGCAGTTGATTTAAAAGTAGCCTCGCTCGCTAAATGGACTAGTTAACTTATACTGAAAGAATTTTTCAAATCGGACCAGTAGTACCAGAGATTAGCGCGTTCAAACAAACAAACACTTCAGCTGTATATTATTAGTACTTATAGATAGTATACATGATGATGATGATGACTATGTAATGTAAGTGGAGTATGAAGAACATAATTTATTTAAAGGAAAAAAATGGTACATTACGCTGAAGTACAAAGGGATGTAGAGGGACGAGGGTATCGTCCTTTGGAGGCTGCGCGCGCGGCGCGGCGTGGGCGGGGAGGGGCGCGGGCGCGGGCACGAGCTAGCGCGCCGCGCGGCCGCACTCGCGCGCCGCCTCTCGCCATACGTACACGCACAGCGACCGACGCCCGCGCCCGGTGTCGTATTACCGCTCTATAAATACACCGCGAGCGCGATCGCCTATTTGGAAACGATAGCGCGCCGTGTTTTGAACCAGTGATTGACAGTGCCGATTGAAGAATCTCCTCTGTTCCGCTAATTATCGACCTGCGATGTGAGTATTTGCGTGATTATCTAAGACGAGGATGCTGCCCGTGAATATTGTATTACCGTGTCGCGGTTTTAAAATAAACAGCTGATTCTTGGAATCGATAGCACTGGTAACGCGCTAAAATAAGATTTCGCTCTAGTGAATTGCCCATGTCATAGCAAAAATTGTTAATATAATTTGTAATAATTCATACTCTGGATCAAAACATATATCTAATTTATGTATTTTCAACATTAAGTAGATATATCGTACTTATTCAAAAACACCAGATGGATCAGCCCTAAAAATAGATGTTAATTTTTAAATAATTTAATTAGGTAAGAATTTCACTTGCCGTTTTTTATGCGTAAATAATTGAGGTCATAGATAATACTGCAACATCGGCGAGTAGCAGGTTCGATGCCCGATGGCAGATTCGATACGAATTTATATACAGCTTTACTCATTATAATTAGGTACATTAATGTTTGTGTAATAAATAGTTCAGTGTTTAGCACATTGTGAAAAACTTGGGACACACGATAGACAACCAGGGAAGGTTTTTATTTTATAATTGACAAAATATAATGATGTCGATTAGAGATATTTATTAAATGCATTCATTGAACATAATGATATCAACAAATACGTATCCCTAAAAGTTTAAGGAGTAAAATGAATAAAAATATGCGGTAGAATTCTAAGATGTCTTGTAAAAAAAACTAAAACTAAACTCAACAGTGGAAGAGTAAAAAATATCCACGAGAATCTGCGTGTTTCACAAAAAAAATCATAAGTAAAAAATATAGAACACGACATGGTTAATGTAGTTCATACATGTTGCTGGTACAAAGGTCTAGGTAATATAAGTACCTTGGTACTCGTTGCATACTTATCCTGATGCAAGTCGCATTGGTGATATCCAGCAATGGCCACGGGCTGGCGATGAATCGAACCGCGGACTGATAATGGTCCGGTTAGACGGGTCCGAACTGAGAAGGCAGAGTGCAACGGCCCAAACTAAAGGGAATTTTAAAATGATCTTGCAAGACCTTTCGTCCTATTGAACGTAAAATCTCAACTGAAAGGGTTTTCATGTTAAGACATGAATAATGCCAACATTATAGGGTCACTATTGGGCCTAAACACGATAAATAATTATGACTTTGTTCCTATCTTGAACAATGCCAACAAAATGTACCTACTTAATTAATACGTGTTGTATCTCGTCCGGTGTTTGCTAAGATAGTTTTAGCACTTATCTTTGGTGTAATTCTATCCCATTCGATAGTCACTAAAATTTGAAATGATTTTTTCTGGTTGATATTTCTAAGACACATTTCCTTACAAACCCATTTCTGAAGTATGTCAAGGGAGTTTCAGTTCCGATAGGTAACGGCTTGAGATCACGTCTCAGTAAATAGCGAGAAACATTAAGCCTTTGTTGACTACAAATAACGTGATAAGGAAAAAGGAAATGCAAATTTTACAAAGAGATGCTTGTGTTAAATAAATGATGCGGCGTGCGCTGTGAAGCCGGTTCCATAAAGTGCGTAGATCACTTTATCTGTATGCTAATTGCATTGATAATGGACAAACTCCATATTGCGCTGTTGGCTTTTATTTATGTAATTGTTTTGTATTTTATCTCATAGACAGTTAACAGTTACCCTTTCTCTAATTATTACGTCTATAGACATTAGACAGGAACACACCTTTATAGATTTATTAGAAATGTGAAACATTTCATAATTCTTTCTTTTGTTAAACATTTTTTTGTTTACCCAAAGACTGACGACGCAGGAAAGACGTTACTCAAACCTTGGATCCAGGAAAAAAAATGATATGAATATGACGTAATTTGTTACTCCGATTATATGACGAAGAATTGTTATCACGCTTTGTACCGGGCGGCTACAGCGAGCACGGGGTGAACGACCCCGGCCGGTCATAGTCGGCGATCAGCTGCGACACAGCGTGTACGTAGTGAGAAAAAACTTTAAAAAATTCCTGTGGCTAAATTATTGCTCCGATTGATCTCTTTATAGTTGTGAAGCCTGGAAATTATACACTAAATATGTGGTTTCATTTAATGCTTCTCGCTTTTATCAACCTTGTATAAATAATAACTAAAATTTAACGATGTTAGGCTATTGTATAAGGTATATAGGCTGTTGGATGTAGGGTACACAAATGAAAGACGACGTAGTAGTAGCTTACGGTTACTTATAGTGTTCAATAAACGTGTGATTTGATACGATTTCTATATCTATATTTCTATACCTATTCAAAACGAACTTAAAATGATCTCTTCATGGCCGTCATCAGGTTTAAATTAGGTTAGAATAGGTTACAGGACCTACAGGTAAATAAAGGTCAGAAAGTTAATGTCATTTCAGTAAAGAAACCTTTACAAGCTATGACCTCCCAGAAACTGTTATTATTGCATAGTTTTTTAAGACCGGTGTCACAATTGACTATTATAGCTAGTCGATACTAACTTAACCTTTCATATAGCTGTGTACCATCACATGAGTGCTCCATATTAATTTCTCCTAAAATAGTGGTTTATGTGCTACATTACTAAATGGCTTACCGGAACTTTAATATGAACTCGTGAAATTGGTATGTTAGAGTGGTATGAGGAATAAACTAATTGGGAACTAATGCTGAGAGCAGTATTATTTTTATTGTGGTTCACAATAACGTTCAATAAACCTCGTAGCCCTTGTAGTAGAGAGTTATAATATTTTGATGCTCGATTACAATATCTATATCTTCCTACCCTTGTATCTCATTTAGTAGTAACGAGATGAATGCGAGAAGTCGATTTGAATTTATTAATATATTATACGAGGTTGTAGGTTAAATGTTCACATTGTTCACAACTGGCCAATGGACATGTTTTCGTGGTTCTATTATCAATTATTAGAACAGGTCAGTGTCAGAACATAATAAGCATCACGTTAGAACTAAGAAGGATTTTCTCAAGGCGTGAGGTATGCCAACTTTGAAAGATCTACTTTTCCTAATAAAACCTATGATCCTCTGATTTATCAGTCAACTAGCTGGTGGTGCCTGCTTGTTTGTTTGCAGTGTGCCGAAATTCCGATATCCCGTAGGAATGAGCGAATTTACCGCAGTAAAAAGTGTTTTTGATGTTGACCAGGCTTAGTAGATTATACACCACAGAAATTTTCATTCGAATCCGTCTATTTTTAAGAGATTAGCCCGGACAAACAGACAAAAAAAAAATTAAACGACATTGAAAAGTGTTCTAATACTATTTTAACATCACCCCAATTAGTTTTTAGTAAATATATTAAATGTACAGACACACGGATTTTATTGTTTTATTATATGTATAGATAATGTATAGATACATTAATACATGTAGTACATTACACATTGTCTTAGTTCTTGGTGTATTGGACTACAAAAACTGATTGCAGTAATTTCAGCAGTGTTCGAGCTTAATGTATTTATAAGTGTATAAGTGATAAAAATGCAGTAATAATTAGCAGAAATAATACTAATCCTGTATTTAATCAGTGATAAAATTGATTGATCTACTGATTTCGATGAGTCTGAACTTTGAATCACTCGATAAAAAGTAAAATATAATTGAATAAAGGAAAACGAAAATAAATAAATTCGTTGCTCGCACAGCACTTTTTGTAAGGTTGTCAAAGATTAGAAATTCTGTAACAAACAAAAAACAATTTGCTTACTTACTTCATGATAGTGTGTTATAAACACAATATCCAGACCGTAGGCATCGCTTTGATATTTGTTTGCAACTTAGCTTCTTTCACTTAGCTATGTTAGGTAAAAATATAAAAAGCTGTCTCCAACCTTTTCAACTTCTTTGCGCCTTCAGAATTTCAGTAAATGTTCAAGTTATTAATTTCTAATTTTTGTTCTATGTAATAGTAGTATTTTTATATTATGGCCTATACCCTGCGTATGGATTTCATAACAACCGGCTATAGCCTACTTGCCTCTTAGTAATAAATCTTAAGACATACCTATTTAAGCTACTTTTAAGCTTTCTACTTGTCTCTTATGATTCAAGCTAATAATTTAAAATTTGTTAGTTTTTTTTAGTATCATTTCCGATACTGCTCTTTTAATGAGCCTTTGAATGTTGCAAAAAATATATGCCACTGTTCAGCAGTTAAGGTGAATGCTGGTGATGTTTTTGTCGTTATACAGCCAGTTGCGTCGGAGAGCCTCGCTATAAATGACCAGCTCATTTCTAGGAGGTGACCCAATGAGTCATAATCCCTATTCGACCGTACATTTTTGTTGCTTTAACCTTACATTCCATATCCAAAGCGGTCTTTGATCGAAAGATCAAATATTATTTTAGAGAAGTGTTTTATATAATGAGTTTTAGGTGCTTTTTTGCGACCGTCCATTTTTTATTGAACCTTTGTAGAGGGTATTCATATGCAACTTGGAAAGATAGGGCTGACCAATGAAATATGAATACTATATTAAGCTCGCACGATAAACCGTCATAGGGGGCAATTATATCAAACCTATACAAGGAAAACTGTATGCAGCAAACAATACAAATCCATGGCTATGAATCAGCCTGAACGATTGAAACGACGAATCACTTTTGATAACTACTTAACCACACGGTCGGAGTAATCATATTATAATATGTACTCGTAAGACTAATCATTAACCGTCCTACTGCCATCTTTACCTAGTTGTTTATCTTAATAGTCATTTACCTAGTAAGTACGAAGATAGACACAATATGGATGATATTTTTTTTTATTAGGGTACCATGCACGCCTGCTGTTTCTACTGTTGAAGCAACCTTCATTCTTATTATTATTTATTTATTTCCATTGTTTCATCTTTTTTTTTTTGATGATGGATGATATTCGGATGGGTGGGTATCGTTATGCACTTTAAGCCGTTCTGAATATCATTTCATTGTGGTCAGCTCCGGATTTGGATTTAGCGGGGCCCTTTGGAGACTTTGAAGTTTAAAAGGGACCCTCTCTTATGGGGACAGAAATGGTATTAAGGGCCTTAAGCCTTACTGAACCAGGGGGTGCAGAACCCCTAAGCCCCCACATGAAGCATGCGATAGTCGTTAATTCAATGGGAGGTATTTAGTGCGCTAGATGATATAGCAGATAACCTTCAGTGGTGGTATATAAGTAAGCAGTCAAGCAGTTGGCTATTGTTAACATCCAAACCATAAACCCTGAGTAGGCAAGCTTGTTTCTTGTAGCCATATAAAACCGTTAAGATAGTTTACGCTATCAGCGTAGATACTTATTTCTTCACATTATTGAAGTAATTTGTAAATGTATTGTTTATGTGACAAATAAGGTTAAATCCTATTAATATTATAAATTCGAAAGTTTGTTCACGCTAAAACTGCTGAACCGATTTTCATGAAATTTGGCACACACATAGGGGGTAACTGGGATTAACACATAGGATAGTTTTTATCCCGAAAAAATGTTCCCACAGTGGGCGCAGCTAGTGAAAATATATTTCCATAATATTGGAAATATCTCCATGATTCACAAACTGATAATAATTTTGCAGCTGTATTGCCAAGTGCAACTTATCGTACATATTAAATGAAGTCAGTGGGTGAATGGAATACGAGCAGACATTTGTGGATGTGCCATTCATAAACATGCCAATATGCCACCGGCCACAATATCAATCGTGCGCATCCGTTTGCTCATTCTTAGGTCGTAAGCCAAGTCTGGAATTACCTATAGGTATAGTATGAAGTTATATACATATTCGTTTTTTATCAACGTGTTTACATAACTAAATCTGTTAAACTATCCGTACCTTGTTTTATACCTACGTGTTATATTAGAGGTAGGGCCCTGCTGAAGCCGACTGGTAACTGCTCGACCTGGGTACCTTTTGCTCACTCGATACCGTATAGAATGAGAGCTGTTATGTTGTTGCATTTCGTATGGTTTATGATTTTGAGGTGGCCCATAGCCTATAGGAGGGTCGGAAGATGAGTAACGCGTCTGAATAATAATAATTATGCGATTGCAAATTCGTTCGGTAGTTAATAGTTACTAAAAGGTTACGGCGGCTTAATCCTACTAATATAAATGCGAAAGTTTGTTTATTAGTTTGTTACTCCTTCACGCAAACACTGATAAACCAATTTTCATGAAATTTGGCACACATAGAGGGTAACTTGGATTAACACAGGATAGTTTGTATCCGGAAGAAATGTTCCTATGGGATGCCATGGGATGATTTTCTATTTTCCACGGGATCGAAATTTAGGCGGGTGAAACAGTGGGGCGCAGCTAGTATGCTATAAAAATGTTTTTAGCATTTGTAAAATTTATTTAAATGTTTAATTTTTAAAAGTGAAATCTATCTCAGTGTTAAGTTATTCCTTGCTTGGGCCCGATGCATAATGGCCATGGGCAGCGCCGGATTAAGCTCTGGCGGGCCTGGCCTTGGAGAACTTGGTGTTGAGAAGGGGGCCCCTTTTATGGGTACAAACATTATCTTAAGGCCCTTAAGCCTTTCGGGGCCCCTGCCTGCAGCCCCCTCAGCTCCCATCTGGATCCTGCGCTGAACGCTATTTTATGTTGTTTTCAAAGTCGATCTATGCGGTCTACTTTACAGAGTATTTGCATTTTGCATACTATTATATTTAGACTACTATACTTAGCATAGTATTAAAATATATCTCTATATCGAAATAAAAATATTGCAACACAAAATTACAGATATTGCACAAATTCGAGTTCGATGCTTTGAAGGTCAGAAGAGACGGAAGTTGAAGAGTGAATCGTCGAATTAAAATAACTTTAGAATTTTAGATGCATGAATTGAATCGTGTAAATAATAAGTTGAAATACCTATCTACTTACGTAGATTACTTAGTTTTGATAATTTTTTTAAATTATAAATTTAGATCGTTAAAATTACAAAATAGAGACTTTTAAACTTGTTCGGTTGTCGTGAATGCTTGAATTAACAGAAACATTGAAAAAAGAATTTATATTTCCAATATTTTACACCATTTGAATCGGTAGCTTTAGGTAGCTTTAGGTACTTGCAGAAGTATAAAATTGAATTGTTTCAATAATTTCAATTTTTTATCTCACAAAATTCACGACTACCTACACGAGTTCCTTATTTTAAATATTTACTTACATTACATACATACACTTTAGAGACATTTAAATATGCATTTGGGACAACCAGTGCCTGTAGTAGTTATGAAGTTAAGAGTGTAGTTTGTACAGTAAGTTGTGCAGAACAATATTGAATTATAGGCAAGTTTGTAGGCAACTTATATTCGTAACATTGAATTCCTTTAAAACTATTTTTATGTTCGATTAAACGCAGTAATCAATTGTCAATGTCCTCGCAGCTACCTTGCCAACAACCTTTATTTTTATCCGTCTGACATTATTTAGTTGATTTTGTAAAAACGTTGCCGCTTATTACCTTAGCAAGTAAAAAAAAAAACAAAAAATACTTATTGCATTTATTGTCGTTCCTATTTGTGACTTTATTTGTTTACACTGTATCTACCTATTAAATAGCTATCTTAATTCTTAATAACATTAACTAAAAGTAACAGAGCTTTTTTAAAATTTACATGTATTCTAATGTGTATCTTTAGTGTCTTTTTTCGACTAAAAGTGATATTTTGATATTTTCTATTATTGACATAATTTACAAGAATACAAACAAATTTGGTTGGAATATAGAACATGTAGTTACCTACCTATATAATTTTATGATAAAGCTCAATATTATTTTCTATCAACAACTTTTTGCTATCTTATCGATTTTTACCATACTCGTATCCTTATCTTTGGCTGGTTATTATCTACACCATTAATATTCAGTCATTTACAAAGTTATCAGCTAGGTTGTGTTCCGAGGGACACACATCTGACTACATCTGGCTCTCCGCCAACCATTTCATAACCACACTATTTATATTATTTTTCATCAAGGTTCCATTTCATTTTTGTGGGTTATTGACATCATTACGAAATTATGTAATGATGGTATAAGATTTTCAGACTGTAAATGAAAATTCCTAGTTGATACTGACGCCGGACGCGTCGCTGCGCCGCCGCGAAGTGCCAAGTTTACGTTACCGCCCACATCTTCAAAAATAACACCGAGGCCATGATAACGTTTGACTAGGAAAATTTATTATAAACTCTAGCAATATATTATATCCTAGGTGCCATTGAAGAGACTTTAATGCTGGATTATATTTGAGACATTCTTTAACTTCCACAGTCACAGCACAGGATAGTTAGCCGGCTGGTTAGTTTATCTATTTGAAGGTTCCATATTCTTAAAATGCTTACCCCGATAGATACAAAATAGCTAATAGCAGGAACGTACCCATTTGACATCGGATATTAGAAAATAAGAATATGTACTTTCAATACTTTATCAAGTCAGTGGTTTGCGAAAATGATGTTGTTATTAAAATGTGCTAATTTGAATAAAAAAGAATCATTTACTTGGTCAAAGTTTAACACCTTTATCTACCTATTTACTTAATTACTAATTTAAACCTTTATCTACCTATTTACTTACTTAATATTACAAAAATCGAATGTAGAGATGTATGGACAAGGGATGCTCGTTATATTACAAAAACTACTAAAAGTATTTTGAAGGAACTTGGCGATGTTGTAGTTTATGTATCAGAATAACACATAAGCTATAGAAATACTATGTTATGCGCGTGGTGTGTGGCGGGTGACACCGCGGGGAGCTAGCACACGTTAACTGAAACAGTATACGTTTTTTACCGACAATAATTTATAGTAAACGTCCACAGCCGGGGTATAGACATTAATTTACATCATAAAATAGTCTGCCGTAGGGCAGCCATCGCGGCCGTGGACACCGGCACCGACACAACTGTTACATGATTTTTTTTTATATTTTTTTATTCAGCCCATATTGTTCCACTACTGGGCAAAGCCCTCATGAATAAAAATGGAAAATTCCTGAAAATATAGAAATAAGTTCAATGCAGAAATCTTACAAGGATACAGGCAAATCAAACATACAAAAAAAATAACAAAGAAAAAAGAACCATTTTTTTTAAACGAGCGCAGAAGAGTAATGAAAAGGTCACTCGGCAATTTACATTCATAATACCATTTTTCTGGATGTCGAGGAGATGAGTCGATGTTAATTTTTATGTGACAAGAGTAAATATGCACTGCACATACTATTTGCGCTTGGGAAATATGTGTCTTACTCTTGTGATGATTCTATTACAGGGGTTCCCAACCTTTTCTTGGGTAGGGACCACTTATAGGGACCACAACGTGAAGGTATAATAAAAATTGTTACTCACTGCAAGGCAAACAACAGCTTACCGCCAGTTAAATTTAAAATCGCTCACGGACCATATTTTGGCTTCTGCGACCCACTGGTTGGGAACCATTGCTCTAGTAAGACGTGTGCCATGCTGAAATGTAGCTGAATTAGGCCGGCACGACCTCTGGCCTCATAATACCGCCGCACAGTGGCAAACATGCTGCGCGTTTCGTGTGGTCTTTTTGTTGCGATGGTCCTTGGTGGTATATGTCTATAGTCAATAAAAGGCACCGACTACTCATTAGCCCACTTTCACTATTAAAAAATCAGTCGTCCTACTCATAAAAATGATAATTACAATATGTGAATTGTGATTGATGAAGTGTCAAGCCATGTTGCTAATTTACAAAGTAAGCTTGCTGATAGATACTGAGAAGATACCGCGCGGCAGTTATTGAAGCCAAGTGAAACCTGGTGTTTATCGTCTATTTGTCAGTTATGTGTTTATGTATGTTAAAATTTACCAACTATCGCAATACAATAGCAGAAAAATTTATTTACATATTTTTTGTTTCTAACATTGTTACATATTACAAATGCTTATAGACTATATTTATTGAGAGTTCAATAGGCTGTTGCTTTTATGATAAGAATGTTTTCAAATCACCTGGCGTTGCCGTTGAAATCGGTTCTACTGGACGTAAAGTATTTAATAACTTACATACGTGTATAGAGGTTGTATAAGTACCTACATAATTATTACAATGAGGGGTGGAACTAGGGTCGTCAACCGTACTCTAATATACTATAGTATTGTACTATATTTCAGGTCTGTGTACTATACACTATTGAAGAAATATATAGTACGCAAAAGTACTATATTTTCCAGACTGAAATATTTATATTGCAATTATCGAAAATCGTGTTTATTGATGCTCAATTCCTCAATGAGCTTTCGCCGAAGAAATGTTGGCAACCCTAGGTGGAAGGTCGACAGAAGAGGCGTAGCTGTAGAGGACCTGTTGAGTTTTGTGATGTTTACCTAATCCCTTACAATGAGTATAGGTGTCTAGTAAATTCAATTTCCCAAATAAACAACTTAAAATGAATTCTAGCATCAGCCTTCAAACAGTTTTGTATTAAATTAGTTAAAACGTCAATTAAGTTTCATTTTCAGTAGCCGTCTTTTGAAAATTAACATGAAAATAAATCACAGATACTTTTAGAAACTAAAGTCTATAAACATAAATGTAAAGGCGTAATCTTTGTCTTTGGAAAATTTTCATCCTTCCGAGGCGATCACGAAAATGGCATTCATAAAAGTGTATAAAACAAAAGTTATTGAGAATTTTATAAAATTCTATTTGATGTAAGAAACACCGTTACCGTTACCTACATACAAACGAAATACTTTAGGTAATAGCGGGAAGAAAAGGGGCCCTTTTTGTGCCCCTTTTCTCCCCGCTCCAATTCTAGATCATAGGACTTTTATTATATTCACTAAGCCATCTACGCAATACTTTGAACTTAATTTCTTAACTTCCTATTGACGGACTCTACCCCTCTTAGATCACACTTTCGTTGGACTATAAAACTCATATCCAATAAACATATTATGTAAAACTGGTAAAACCAGATTTGTGGTGATAAAAATCCATCCGTTTTGGGTAATACGTATTACGTTATACGACAGACATACCTACATAGACATTTCTTTTCACACACACACGCCAATCTTATTTCGGAAAAAGGTATAATTTTACTCATATTACTATAAGTAACATATTCCCTTTATGCACTTTCACGTAGCAAATTTCAACGAAATAATGAACGTTTCGCGTTGAGGAAAAAACGTAAGTAGGCTGAACAGATGATCTTGACCGTAGTGAGTGTTCACAGGAATGCAGTTCGTCCGAAACCGGACGTAATGCAGTTTTTCTATAAGCGACAGGTTATTGGCACTCTATATGGAGGAAGACGTACGATTATCGCCGTAATCGCCACGACACACCCACTCTTATATAAACTAATCGAAGTTCCATCAATAAAATGTCGATTCGCGGTCCAAATATCAAAAAAGTGACGACTGTGAGTCAATAACCCTCGAGTCAATATTTGTGTTCAATAAGTTTGGGGTTAGCGTCGATAAATTCCGAAAAGGTGGTTTGTTTGTCCGACGATATTTGCGGAGTTCAGACTGTTGCGTCATTTGGAATAAATACCTTAAGTTAAACATATTTCACCGCTTTAACGGCTTTGTTTTTGTTTTAAACCTTTGTTTAGATTAAATAAGGTAGCTTGAAAGCCTTTTAACGATTCTGTCGATTCTGTAGCCTAATATTTTAAGTAGTGTTTGTTGTGTGTTTCTTTTTACTTTTTAGAATTCCAGAGTTCCCAGTTGTATTTGTTATTTAAACGTTTATATAAGAACTTGACAGGTGCGTTTGTTATTTAAACTATCAGAACCTAACAGGTGCATTAGTACTTACATACGAGATATTTTAAAGGAATCGTGCAAGGGATTTTGATAGGGCCATTTTTTATTTACTTATTTAACATATTACAACGTTTCGTATTTGAACAGAACACACTGTAGGTACACACATCATAGTATTATTTAAATCAGCTACTTCCTTAATGAGTGTCCTTTTATAAATATTTTGCATATTATCCTCAAATTAGTTTATACAGTCACATTATTAATGTATCTATGGTCTTTATTGTGCATATACTGTAGTGGCGAATTTACTAATTTGTACGGGCGCCACGTCTCGACTACCTTTACATACAGACGCCAGCGGTTGCGACATGTCAACCGGACTCTGGCGTTCGATATAGGTTTGTAGTACCACCACACCACACGCAACCGATCGAATAATGGGTTTATCCCAACCGCCAGTGAAAGTGAGGAAACTCAACGAACCAATAGGTAAAAACAAAAGTAATACTTTGTGATGACTATGTCAGAGGACGCATCACACAGCTGTTCAAATAATTAGTGTCTAAGTGACATCAGCGCTACTAAAATGTTTCGTGCAAGTAATTTCATATAATTATATTCCACTCGCATAGTTTATTCCAGGTTGAAAAAATACAATTAAAACGTAATATTAACCATTAAATGATTATTAATAGACTCTAATACGTCGTCATAATCATAAAGAAGATTAAGCCCTGCCTTGTCGATGAGGTGACCCTGTTTCCAACAGATTCGGGGTATGCTTAGGGCTACCATAAAGTTTTGATGGGGAAGAGATGCTCGTCATCGAGTGCATACGGTTGCGTTAAAATAAACAAGGAAAAGGATTCGGATTTACCTTATATGATGAAATTGGAGATGTCCAACCATGGTTTTAACCAGGAAACAGAATTATGCAATGATCATCGTTGACAATTTTACAAGTCAATGATTTGTACAACCCTTGGCTCGCTAAACAATCAAACACCCCATATATTAAATTTGCCAGACCGTAGGTGTGAATATTTACCTACGCCTACTGTTAAATTGTTTAGACGAGCTAAACCCGTCGGTACGTACTTCGTCACTGCTTGCCAAAAAATCTATTTTCAGATAAGTTCAGTCGACATTAACTTTGAGGTGTTCTGCCAATGCCACGTGAGTGTTGTACGTCTATAAAATACGTTAATTTATTGCAAAATATAATTACATTAAGAGCGTTAAAAGAATTCGGCACCCCGACGCGTTCAAGAGCTTTACATATTGTTATTTATACCGTCTTGTAATTTTCGGTTAATTTCGTCTTCATCAGAATGTTGTTTGAACAAAAATAGTCCGGTAAAAGCACTTGATATAGGTACTAATATAGTACCTATATTTTGATTTTATATTTTGATTTTAAAACATACTTAGAATAACAGTGTTCTTAAATGGACGATGCTCTTACGTCATCCGGAGCCGATTTTGTTACCGATGGTATGTAAAAGAAAAAATAAAAATAGCTTGCAATGTCGTTGAAATAAACGCACTTTGGAATGTTGTTTGTTTAAAAGAAAATCACAGATTCAAAAAAAAAAATCTTTTGTGTTGATGATGTAAACGTTCTGTAAATTATTGTTGATACATTAACAGAAATAAGAATTTCAAGGTCACGGAAATCTAGTCTTGAATATCGTCAGAAAATGTCCCGGGAATTTTAGTAACTTCCACGTTGAAACGTACCTATTTCAAAATTCCTCAGTTTCAACTAAAAGACATATTAAGTAGAAAACTCACATAGTTCTCCTGAACAATATTAATTTAAAAATAAACAAAAATATACTTTATATTACTGTGAATATATGCTAATAAATCTACTGTTTACAGATCTCTTGTAAATCAATTATTAAAAGTATTTCCTTCTTTCGATAACGATCCCTAAATTCGAGTTTGCGAAGTCCAAAGTAATCCGCGTACGCGGTCTGAGCGGGTATATTAATAATATTTGAACAATATCGATCAATAATCACGATAATGGCGCAGACATGGCGAGCTGAATCGAGGTTATTGATAACCCGTCCCACCGGTGCATAATAGAAAACCCATCTATGCAGAGCTGATTTATCTGAGCCAGCCTTATCGAAGCCTTCGCGCGTGCTTCTGTTTATACTTCCGCATGCATCCGTATCTATGATTGGCCAACAATGGCTATGTTCCAATGTATCATAGGATACAATACTGCTAATATTATAAATGCAAGTTGAATGTACGGATGTCTGTTGTCTTTTACGTTAATTCAGAATTGGTATAGATTTTTTAAAATTTATGATGATGATTAAATTGGGCTACTTTTGATCCCAAAAAAAAAACCAGTAATTTTTAGGAAATTAATGAATTTGTAAAAAAAGTGTGGAAGTGAAGACCTCAAAGAATTAAAAATAATTGCCACATTCCTGTTTGGCAATCTTGTTTAACTTTCAATCTTTTTGAGAAGATGATATCATACACACTGATATTGATAAAGGTTAATTTTCTGAAGTGGACAGATATGAAATGACAATGGGTGCTTGAACGTAATTACAAAAAATCTGACGGTCATGTTGTTTATCACGGCATTGATGACGATGTTGATGATGACGATTCTGTTGATGGTGATAATTATGATCTTGAAAACAATGTGAATAACAAAGTAGCGTACTTTGATAGAGGACTATAATGCATGTTGGTGAATTGGGCCGGCACGACCGGAAAAGTACCTCTCGCTTACACGATACCGACTTAAAGTGACAGATGTGCTGTCGCGTTTCGTGCTGTGTGTAGCCGGTGGCCCATGGGATGAAGAAGGAGGGCAACGTAAAGTAAAAGGTGAATGTAAATGGGCATCGGTAGTCATGAATACGACTGCTTGTTTGTCCCCTTACACTACAAAAAATGTGCTGATAATAGTGATGATACTTTATTGTTTTATAATCGTATGCCTATTGCAGTGGTTCTCAAACTTTTTTGATGGCGGAACACATTTGAAGAAAGAAATTTTTGACGGAACCCAAAATAAAAAAAGTTATGTGCATTCTTTGATTTCGATTGATTCTCTGAATCAGGACATTGATGGATAGTATTTTTTTCTCATTATTCCTATTTTCTCGCGGAACCCCCTCAAAGGCTTGGCGGAACCCTGGGGTTCCGCGGAACACACTTTGAGTATGGCTGGCCTATTGTATTTAAAATGCGATATGTCCATATTAATATGGACCAAAGAAGATAAAAAGCATCTCAAATATTTGGATGGTCGGCGGCGACCGCAATTTTCTCAGATTACTCACCTCACTCGTGACGTCACCGATATGTGTATGACTAATAGTAATCTCTTAAAATCAAATGACTCTATAAAACGGTCGATGTTTCGTAGAAACCTTATACGTACGAGGAGTAGCGTATAGTATGACATCAATATTTTGGAATAAATTTCCTCATGACGCGACATACTGGCTAGAGTGTGTGACTTTACCCGCGTCATATGTAAGCAATGTTTTTTGTGTATGATATCTATATTTATCTATGTGACGTCAATTTCTACGGTCCCTACTAGAACCATTTTTGTTTCACGGATTTTTATATCTTGATGAGTGTTTACATTAAAATATATTTTACTACTAATAAGTAGTCGGGTTATTTTAATAATTATTACGGATCACATTTTAAAAATCAACTCTGTGCACTGTTTTGGTGTGAAACACGGATTACGGATAACAGACTATCAATTATTTTTTTTTAAATTCAGGAAATAAGAATACAATGTAATCTTTATATTTTGTACATCAACAATCTACTGAACAATTATTTTTTTTTTACTTAAAGTCATTCATTAATTACGAGTAAATTCTCATAACAAGTCCCCTACAATCAAAGGTACCTACTACGTAATATAGATCTATCTAGAATTCCCAGACAAAGTTCAATGAGTACTTAAAATTTTGTAGTTAGTCTACTAAGACTAGTTTTTGGAAAAGTATTTGTAATTAAATTTCGCCATAATATCCCACATTTTCTCGTTGAAGTTTAGTGCATAACAAATGCAATTTTATGATAAGCAGTTGTAAATAACTAAAACAGCACTAAGTATTTATATTTTCTAGCTCAGACAGATAAATCAGCACCATCATATCGGACGCAACGCGTGCATGTACAATCTGAATCTATTCTAATGACCCTTCAGTTTCCCATGCACATCTATATAATGATACCGATGTAATTACACGAAAATGGCCTATAAGTTTAAAAGCAGGACTTGTCAACTAGAAGCGACGCCTTCCTTTGTTGTTTAATGTTTTAAGGCACAACTTTCTGTAGATTCAAATTATAGATATAAGTTAAAAGTCTAACCTTATTAATCAAATAGTACATAAAGTAGCTTAATAATCCCATTAGTATATGGTTTACAAATGTTTATTTTAAGCCTCAAATATATTCCGTTGAACAAAATTTGGGGCAAAAAATTATTTAAAACCCGGGGTTGCTCAGCGAAGGAAAGGTTGCGAAATCCTGTACTAAAGTCTGGAGTTTGCCGGTGCGTGTAGGACAGAACCAGCAATGTGTGACCGGCGCTACGCTTTGCTTATGATGCATTAAAAATGCCAACTCACATTGTATGCAATGAAGGCACAATCATCTTCTCTTATTCAAATGGGCCATTGGATTCCACCGAATCAATTAAGGACTTGGTTTGTTTGAGCAAACGCTACATATGAATCTGAATCACGTACTATTTACGTGAATTTCATATTTGGTCGTTACTGGCGATTGTATGTAAATTCCAATCTGTTACGAAGAAATTAAATTCATTATGAGTAATTAGAATTATTATTACAATCATCATTTTGTCAAAAGCACATTATTATGCTTATCTAAATTCAGGTACTCATGTTTTAGCATACAAAAGTTATGATATTTCAAAGACATGTGTATCCTTTAGGTATAAATTTAAAAACTAAAATATATTTTTCTAATTTTTATCACAATAAATACTAAATTTATTACTTTTATTTTCAACTACCCGCAAGTTATTAGGCAATGAAAAAATGAAATTACGGGCTAAATTTTGAATGGGAGTAAAATCCGTTTAGTCATTTATGAGTAACTGAGAAATCAACATACAATCGTTTTTATGACGCGCAAATAACAAGAAATGATTAAAAAGGATCGCATACTTTATAGAATAATAAAAGTATTAATATAATGTTATGAAACATTTGAAAAGCAACAAAGTAGTATTAAGTACCTATCAAGTACCACATAACACATATAATGATTCTGACTGCAACTTTAAGCGAAACCGAGAATTTATTGAAGATATTTATTAGGTATTCACATGATTGAAATGCCCATGGACGTCAGATCGACGCTTACTGATGGCCCCAAGCCTTTTATATCGTTGACGTAAGTATGTAAGATGTCAATCATAAAAAGTACAAGGATTTAAGATTAAGGCGTACTCAGCTTTCAAGGTGAATAAACTTTACACAATGCGATGATGGTGTATTGAACTATTGACCGCTATTTAAATATTTCTGTCATGTGAAATAGGTAATTATATTCAAAATAATTGTGATATTTGCATGCATCTCTTCGTCTCCTTCATATGCAACATTACTGTGAGAGAGACCTGGTAAATACAGACATCGAAGTTTAGGTGGTTTTGATGGGAAATTGATTAACGGGCTGCCACTGGGCCTGGGTGTCGGGTGAGATGCAATGTATGTGTGGGCATCGCAGTAGTACCAAACAACTACTAACACCCCGCGGGTGCCATCTGCCGTCTATACTGAGATGCCCCGGATCTGTCAGCAACAAGACAAGTGGGCAAAAATACCTCCGATACTGCATAAAGCGCACGATAGTGATGACCTTAAAATGCATTTGATTACATAATATAATATATAGATATAATTTACGCTGAGTTCATCAACGCTTATTCACATGGGACAGTGATAAAAGCAATTTATTACAAATGATATGTGATTTTCTATACTATTTTACTTTACAAGTTCTAATTCGATGACTATAGAATGTGGTGATAAGCTTCTGAGTAATTTGTTTACGTTACCGTTTCCCGTGGCTTCAATTTATGCTCAGCGATTTGAATTAAAAGCATTCTAAACCGTACATCGACGATAGATTTTATCTGTCTAATGAAATTTTGGATAAAGCAAAGAGAAATCTAGTTTGTGAAAACTGATAAATGATTAGTTATTGTTTATTCCCTGTTGTAAAAAACGAAAGCTCTTAGCCTCCTTTCACTAATGTCTTTTGGATTGGAGATCCTCGATGAGATAAAATATATCGCGGTGTCCGAATGTTTAGTGAGTGCGGTCAGTGAATCTTTGTGAGAGAAAATAAATGTTCAATTGGGTCATTCAAATGCCAGACTTGTCTTATACGCAAGTGTAGCAGGGTTATAATTACATTTGTTGCAACACATAGAGGAAAATATGCAAGAACATGTTTATAAAATCATCACATGACCTAATTAAGTATGTTATTATCTTCGGGTTAATTTCGACTGCCAGTGTATTGACGCTACAATGCTGTGCATGTATTGCGATTTGCGGTACATTCGAGAGCAATTATTTTTAATTTTAAATAGGTTTATTTATACATCTATATATTATATCAACATATATAGTCATCTATTAATGCCTCATTTTATTATTAGGTACTAATAAAATAAGGTATAATTGGAGAAGGCAAAGAAGAATGTTAATAATAATAAGTGTTTAATTAGAAAAGTTTAAAATATATTTTATTCTTACAGTTTATACTTTATACCTAATTATATACAAAGGTCAAAGTAGTCTTAACCATAGACAAAGTAGACGATGGCAGAATATTAAAATATTGATAAACATACATCCCTATGTTGTTTGAGAAATGATATAAACACATTGCTTTAAACATAAAATGTTATTTTCAGATGGCACAGTTGTTAACTGTGCGGTTAAACAAATCGGACCAGCAACCTCTCGGCTTCCGGTTGCAGGGCGGAAAAGACTTTGGCACACCACTAGTAGTCCAAAAGGTATGTTATTATCTAAGTCAAATCCTACTAATATTATGTATGCGTAAGTTTGTATATTTGTTGCTCACACAGAAACTGCTGGTCGATTTCGCTGATTTTTGGCACATACTCCTGCAGATTGCAGTCTGGAGTAACAAAAACATACTTTACTGGATAGATAATAAATAGATAGATTAGTATTATCAATTATGATACATTTCATTTTGTTCCCCAACTCTTTTGAATAATCTTGGAATATTTATATTAATACATTACACATTACACACAATTATTATGTTAATACAACTCATCTGTACTTATTTTTACTCCTATACCAAGAACTGTTATGTAGCAGTACCTAATAGAATATGAAAAACAGATGTAGATCTCTTTACTACATTAGCTTAATGACTCCGTCAAGTATCAAGTACCTACTACTTACTATATTTACTATTTTTATCGTAACTAGGTCACGGGGAAAATTGGTAAATTAGCAGACCAATTTCGTATTGATATGTTGGATAAAGTATATCAATGAGAATAATATTATACAATCATCAATCAAACAAATTATTCGTCGCAGGTTAAGACAGCAATTTCTAGACGAATTCGATTTAGAAACTTTATATCTTCTTATGATCTAAATATGTAGATCATACGAACATGATTAATATCTCGAGATCACACACATCAGAGACAGTACAATGAGATCTGTCACACACGACCATTTCCGCTCCAGTTGATAAACGTATGAGTAAATTAATTCAGTTCCGAGTTCAGGCCGCATATAGCTGAGGCCATGTGGGCAATGTCCACGGCTCGCAAATGAGAAATGGATGTAGTTATCTCTTTATGCAATGTAGTAAAATATAGCAAATAGGTTAGCCATCTTGTCCTCGACATATTTTTAATCGTAAATAGATTTATTGCGTGCTGCTAGTATCTGAACCGGAATCTAATAATCATAAAAGCGTTTTACGTTAAGACAAACGAAGCTCTAACTTTTTGGTATTTAAGGCCTGCTTAAAACTTAGTTGACCTATTAAGTGCGTCAATAGATTTATTGTCCGACTATGATAATGTATCTTATCCGATCTCCAAAGAGGGAGACCGCAAATTTTATTATTATTTACCTAAGATCAAGTAAATTTCTTTATGAATATATGCCATCATGTCTATTTCGTATCCATATTTAACGAGTTTTTAGATATCAGTGTTATGTAGAGACCGCACACGTAAAAACAATCGTATGGAACGAAGCCGAGGCAGTTCGCTTGTTACACGTGAATTCCGTTAGATTTGAATTAGAATAAAAGTTTATTTGAATATGCTTATAAGTTTTTTGTGTCCAGCATCCACCCACTCCAAACTGTTATGCTATCGACCTGTCGTTAGACCGTTAACATGGTGTCGCGTGCGTCTCGACAAAAAATTGTACGTCTCAATTAACCTTTAAAGTTTCGATTTATTGTAATAAAAACGAACGATGCTACGACGTAGGCGTTACTTTTGCATAAAATGTATTTTTACTCATATTATTTGGATATTATAATACAATATGAAAGGTTAAACAAATTGGAGCGCCTACAAAACATGGCCATACGGTTTATTTTTGGGGTGCGCAAATTTGAACATATATCCGAATACCGCACGAAACTCAACTGGTTGACTATCCGCTCTCGCCGTTACGTCAGGATGCTTTCGCTCTTGTACTCCATATTATTTGATCCGAGAACACCTGCATATCTTAAAGAAAAATTTGTATTTCGGCAGTTGGATTCCAAAGAATTACGTTCTTCTAATAATCTCCTTCTTGAATTACCAATGCACCACACTAAGTACTTTAATTCCTCTTTTACCGTTAGATCAATTTTGTTTTGGAACTCGCTGCCTACCCACATAAAACGCGCGGAAAATATTAATAACTTTAAATGTTTAGTGAAAAAACACTACCGTACCTGTCAAAGCTAAGAAATGAAAATAGTCCAAGTCCATGATAATATTTATTATTTATTTATGTTGTTAAATGCTTTTATTATATATATATACATATGTTATTGTGCACAATAAAGAATATTTCTTTCATTTGTTCATTCATTCAATATGTGTAATATGTATAGCAGGCTTTGCCAAGTTACCAAGTTTGATGATACACGCTTGAAGCTCACCTAGCTAGCTAGCTTCCGTCCGCAGCTTCGCGTGGATTTCGGACTTCAAAAATGGAGTTATTATACATAAAAACCTTCCTTCTCTTGAATCACTCTATCTATTAAAAAAACCCTATCAAAATCTGTTGCGTAATTTTAAAGATTTAAGCTTACAGACACAGACGGCGGAAAGCGACTTTGTTTGATACTATGTCATTTTTGTTTCTGTAATAACTCGTAATATTCTCAAACAAGAATGCGTGTAGCAATTTAGTAAAAAAAACACTAAATTAAAATAAACTAAGCGTAATGAATGCCCAAACATGTTAAAGAATCGGTGCGACAAATACTACAATAAAGAAATCATTGATAGATTGTAAAACCTATTTTTTGTAGTATTAATAATAATAAAATCATAATATAAAATATTTATAGACTAATAATAATATAATTAATGATTATTGTTATTATTAAACGAGTAACAATAATAATGGATAATAAAATTCACGACGGCGTTTCATTTATGGTAACGTCTGATAAACAATAAAGGTAATCTCTGTTACTGGCTTAACGTATAGGAAATCTTATTCATCTCACAATCATCTTACAACAATAGCCATTTATTTAAAAATAGGTAGTCTTATAGATACAGCAAGTATCTTATAATGTAGTAATATTTTATAAACAATTAGGTAGTGCGCATAATATTCAAGACGATAGAGTAAAAAATTGGTTGATTATTGACGTATGTTCTAAGCAAGTCACACAGTATCTATATAATATTACTAGATATATTTCTGAGAATTCTTTATCGCGAAAATGAACAAAAACTTACGGGAAGTCTAATTTTTATTTAAGATATTCCTCGTGTCTCATTAGAGATTGTAATTTATGCCTATGGCAAATTTCATACCACATAGGGAAAATAACGTCGAGGAAAGTGTACGCGGCAGAAAAATGGAAACATATTGTAAAATAAATACTGCTAGATATAAATAGTGTAATCTTCTCCCTCTATCTTTGTTCTCGCTAACGTTTCTCGTTTCTATATCTACAAGCATGTTGTTTAGTATTGTTACATTTAAGGATATGGCATTATGTGGAGTAAGTAGGTAACATTTGTCACGTTTTATCAATCATAGAACTATGTCCAAGTGGGTGATTAGTTATCCAATAAAGCTTTTACCTCTCATTAACTGTTAGCCGACCTCGTTAGTTCTTTCGACACTCATCACCATTTATTATGCTTTGTGCTAAGCACCATTAACCTTGTAGTGACGACATCCATATGGGTACCCTGATGTGTAACAAATTTTTGAACATTTATCGATTGTCGTATACAACGAATTTAATACTTTTCTGTGAATGTTTTGTATTAAATTTAAATGTGAACAAGAGAAAAGAGGAAATTATACGTTTAACTTCAAACGGCAGCTTAGCTTCGATTTAGCTTTGCAATCAATATCTTTGATTACTATCGTATATTTTTTAAAATTGAATCATGTAAATTATATAAAATAGGGCATTTTCTTGTTTTTACTTTTCACACATCGGATTTTTTGCGTCTTTTGCGTTTTCACGTTCTTCATTTCGTGTATGATAATTATATAAGAAAGTGTGTTTTTTTTTCAGATCAATTTTCTTGTCACACATCTGTTTTTTATCTTCTGCATTCTTTCGGTCTCTCGTTTTGTTATTGACAATTATCTTATAAACTGTTCGTATCTAGATTAACTTTGTGAGTACCCATTTCCCTTGAGAGTATTTACGGGTGAAATGGAGCAGGTTTAGTGTCTTAGCTAGTTCACAGCGATCCTTATACGATGATATTTTTTTTTTTTTTTTTTTTTATGGTATAGGAGGGCAAACGAGCAGTCGGAGCCATTATCATGACTACCGACGCCCACAAACATCCACATAGAGGCTATACGGATGCGCTACCCTCCTTTCTCCTCCCACCTCCATGGGCCACCGGCTACTTACACACCGCACGAAACGCGACAGCACAGCTGTCACTTTACGCCGGTCTCGTGTAAGCGAGAGGTACCTCCCCGGTCGTGGCGGCCCAATTCGACTGCATGCAAGCATGCAGTGTGGCACTACCTCTTACTAAATATATAAAATATCCATAATGATGCGCGTCCGTCACTTAGCACCTTTAAAAATTTAACTCGTTCGGTCATATGCAAGGGCTTCCAATTATCGAACACCAGCGAAGGCAATCGAGTGCAAAAGATATGGCGTTTTTATGTTTTCCTTCGTATTGTATTCTTTCGCGTTCTTAGCGCAACAATAAAACATGCGTCTTTCTTTTTGTGCGTTTTATTTACTTTACTTTTTTAAATGTATTGCAACATGTTGCAAAATTTTCTAAAAAATGACACGTTTAATTTTTTTATGAATAACATTCTAAAACGTACAGATATGAAGAATATTTAATATTCTTCATATCTGGTCTAAACGTTAAGTAAAGCAATAATGAATACTGCAGCAAATTGCGTTTAATTTATTTATCTATTCCAAATAAGTTTTTAATATTTTTCGACGTAGAAAGTATTTTTTGTTCTCTAGAATCTAGAAAAAAATTGGCAAAAATGTTGATCTAGATTCTAGATCAAAACATTTGCCAATTTTTGCCAAATTTTATCAAATTCCGTTCAGTACTCTTTCTGTGAAAGTAAATGCTTACAAACATTTGCATTTTGAATACCTATCAGTAGGAGGAAATGACCCAAGGAATGAGGAGCGTTTTCCAGTAGTGTGGGTAATAAGTAAATCTTAATTTATGCGTTTCGTTTTACGATCGTCTCCTCCGAAGGGGTAAATTAGCTCAATGCACCTTGGCAAACTTTACATGTTGCTATTTTTAATATTTACAACCTCACAAATTCGTCACTTTGACTCACGTTTTCATGTAAGTAGATCATTAAATTCCATTTAATTACATTTTAAACGTATGGGCCTAAAAAGTAAGCTATTATCATTTACTAGTCTTATATAATAAACACCTAGAAAATTATTAGAAGATATATCACCGTTATTAGGGCAATCCCTAATCCAATGATTTAGTGAAAAAATTGTTATTTTGATGTTATTGTGGTCGCTTTCTTCATTAACATAATATGGAATCTGGCGTTATGTTAAGAGAAATATGACTTAAAGTTTATATTTTTTCTATTATGTGTCTAAAACACATAATAAATTTTAAGACTGCAATCTGTATATAACTCATTATTCCTAGAACATATATAAATTCTTATCAGACCGTACCGAATAATTTAAAAGCCCAATTATGTCTAAAGTGTGAAACATAAATTACATGTCTTTAAAAATAATGCAAATATTTGCCACTAGCTGGTTATACTTTTACCTACTAATATTAAGAGTTCACCGACCCATTCAGTGATCATCCATCACATATGTGTCTGTTTGTAGCGGAATGGAATATAATTGTACGGTACATTGTAAATGATCAAATATTAGAGCTTCCTGTCATTTATCAATCATTAATTAATATTGTGGATACTCGTGTACCGCATACGTAGCCACTATATTATTAATTAATGATTGTTAAATGACAAAACTCATTTAATGAAATGCACATTAGGTACCTACTTGTTTACAACTGGGCTCTATTTACGAAAGTATTTTAAAATTGTGCATGTAACTCTACTCATGTCTAATTACCTACTATACCTAGTAAGGAGACAGTAAATATAAGTAATTGTTTTAAACAGCAGTTTTGCTAGAACATTTTTCCTGTTCTAATTCCTACGTATGTGGCATACATTATTACTAATACAACAAATACAAAGAGCATATAAAAGAAACAAATATAAAGTCAATTACGTTTGTCAAATGTAGCAATAAGATTTAGCAGTGGTAGGTACCTAGTTACTTTGTGATCACAGCAGAATTGAATAGGCGTGAGGAGAGAATAATGATTTGACCCATCAAATGGTACTTGTTCAGTGTAATTATTGTTCTAATCTGTTATAATCCATTAAGATATCGCAGCTCGCGAGTTAGTATATTATATTCAAGGTAGCAACAGCCAGGCTCCAGTTACGCGGTTTCCATCTCGACGACTTACGATAAGCAACGCTACATTGTTGTAGCCAACGATACAAGTAACAGCTAATTCAATTAGAATATTACTTAGCATAACTATTGGAATTGGGATCTGCTGTTTTGGCCGTACCCTCACGTACCCACAGTCGACTGAGAGTTCGACTGTCTTTTGGATGATGCTTGCTCAGCCGTTAACTATACAATATACATGTCGATGGTTATTACTTATATTTATGTACTCTTTACTAATTTTTTTTTTTAATTTATTTAAGGCCGTTTTATAACAACTCAGGTCCTTAACGACCACGGTAATAATTTACAAAAAATTGTACATATTAATCATTTTAATAAATTCTAGTGTACGTGTGCATCCTTCTCCAACCAAGCAGTCTTTTATATTACAAGGAACTAAGGAAACCAGGAAAAAAGGAAAAGCAATTATACGTTTAACAGGACTTGTCTTGAAAGCACCTATACTGAGACGAAGAGCAGTATTCTGAATGCTTTCTAGAGAATTTAATACGCGAGTTTTTGCGGAATCATAAATCCATAATTCATTTTCTGTCTAATTACCGCCCTGTAAGTGTTTAATAAACAGGTTCGATCAGCACCCCACGATGTTGATGATACTACTACTTTACTAATTGTTTGTGCTAGATTCTTTTAAACTGTCATTTGAAGAAGTTTGCTATGACTAGTTTTTAAAATGATAATGATGAATGTTAATAGGTGAAGATGAATGATAATTATTACTAGATGCAGGCGGTTTATAAACCAAACATATATGTATATTACATAGTAGTAATATGTTCTCCTGATTTATCAATGCGAAACCGGCATATTGCTAGTTACATAAAATATATTTTTAAAACCATTCTGTAACTATACACACTTATTCTTGGCAAAGTTAACTGTTGATACTGTTTGTAGGTCGGTCAGCTTAAAATATTTTTTAACATTGTTATTTTAGAAAATCACTTCCTGCACTACAAAAACATTGTAGAAACAGCTGTAGAATGATGCAAACATGCCACCCATGAGTTAGATCCTAGTCCAGTCATTTCGTAGTTTTACATACGGAAATTACAAAATTAGTGAGTTTCTGTATCTATGTTCTGTATCTGCAAGTTTTTACATAAGATACGTTAAAATTTCATTTTGACAAAAATACGCTAGAAGACACTGAAGCTAGCCAATTATTATTTGTACTGTATTATTATTTGTCTAACAGGAAATCATTTCTTGACTTCCTAAATTTCTTTGATATTTGGCCGTGTTTTATAAGAAAGAATATCATATTTTATTCGTTGAATGGGTAGCAACGAAAAACATAAAGTCATAAATTTTCACAGCATAGCCACATTTATATTGAGTATTCTAGTTCATGTAGGTACCTTGGTCAAAGCAAACGCTCTTCGGTCTCCGAAGACCGTAGCTATTCTTGTTATCGTTAGGAGCCAGATGCACTGTTATTAATCGTACTGGCTGGACAACAGACGTTGGCCGTTGCGCAACTGGTCGGGTTTTGTCGTTTCGAACTTCGAACACAATCTGAGTCACGTACTGGTAGGGATTTGTTTTGAAATTGGAGCGTTGCACGGCGACAACGCTCTATAGTCTATGGATTATCGCCGTTGGTATTTACTAATTATTGGGTGGGTAAATCTCTATGACGCCCATTCGTTATCCGAAAGGAATTTTAAAAGTACAACTGCTGTACCATAGATAAGTTTAGTAATTTTAAACGAAAATAACAATTATTTCGGCTTAATCTAGAGTGTTTATTTACCCTAGATATCGTGCATAAATAGCAAATAATTTCCTGCCAGATGTAACATTTTTCTTGACCGTAGGTAGGTCATGACTATAAAAAATAGCAAATATCTTTTATTTCCGACTGAATTGAAATAGAAATTAATAACTGAAAATTTTGTAAACAGTTACAGAATAAAGTCAAGGATATTGTGGATAGCATTACGGATGCCACGAATATTATCTGCGTGAATTAAATTTTTGTGTCAATGCCTGCTGTAAGGCACAGTGGCAAAGAAAAATAAGAGTAACAACCAAAATAGAGGTCAAAAAAGCTTAGGTACACAGGTACAATAATAATTTTAATACTAACGCAACACAACGTACACACTAAAAGTGGACATTAGTGTATTAGGATACTGATTACACAACTACGCTCCGTAGACAATCCTATTAATATTATAAATGCGTAAGTTTGTATGTTTGTTTGTTACTCCTTCACGCAAAAACTGCTGAATCGATTTTCCTGAAATTTGGCACAAACATAGAGAGTAACTTAAATTAACACATAGGATAGTTTTTATCCCGAAAAAATGTTCCTATGGGATGCCATGGGATGATTTTCCACGATATCGAAATTTACGCTGGTGAAACCGCGGGGCGCAGCTAGTATCTTATATATACAATGCCTCACAAGAGATTTTCTTTTTGAGACTTTAAATTCTGATTGTAACATCTGTGCTAAGTAACAATATAATCCGTGCAGAAGGTTCGAATACACGAATAACAAACTTCATATTAGGATTATGTTGACAAGTAGGATCGTAAATCGTAACCTGTGTCGCTATTCGACTCGAGACAATTCCTTGGCTTAATTTGAAAACCTCGGTTTTGATGCTCTGGTGTCATATCTACCTCAGTATGTATATTAAATATTTGTTGTAGTATGGAAATTACGGAAACAAACCTAGAGAAGAAATTTGGGAATTTAGTATTATTTTATTGTCGACTGTTTAAAATCGCAGTGTGGTTTTGGTACTCAACTTCAAAATGACAGTTTTATCCCATTTTTTGACTGTCCGTTGATTGACCTCTTGGAGGGAAGGAGACGGAAGACGGAAGGAGGGCAAACACGTGCAAACTAATAAATTAGTAAATGTCTATGAGCGTCGGTAGTCGTCAAAAGTCTCCGACAGCTCGTTTGTGTCCTAATGCTTTAAACAATGAGATAAACAGCGTTGTTAGTTATACACATGCATTCACATATGCACGAGATAAAATCGACATTGAAAGAAAGTACTGCGCATAAATTTACAAGTTCCTTATCAGCACGAGGTTGAGTGCATGTGTGTGTGAGTTGTGTGACTGAATCATGAAACTATGTTTGTTACGTGCACATGACTACGTTAGAAAAGCATGCGTAACAATATGCACTGTAGAAGAGAGCAACGTGATGAAACCTACATGGAAACTACATATTAACATTTGTATCTCGCCGTTGAATATTATAAATACAAAATATTGTTGCTCCATTAATGCCTAAATGACCGAATTAATAATAATTAATTGTGTACACAATACGACAACGTATAGACCTATTCATACGGTTTTCCCTAGACATCCTCTTAGATTCTGTCTATTTTTGTCATGACCATCTATATTTATCTATTAAGTTCTGACCATTTCCTCTTTAAATGTTTTGGCTGATCACTTAGTCCATGCACTCATAATGTAATTGTCGTATGATACGGCTAAGCTGTTAACTTCAGATTTTAAAGTGTCAAGAGACTTACATTCATTTAATAAACATGACCACTGAATATTGTCGTATTACTGCCTAAATTAATTTAAAGTCAGCGAACGAGAACGAATGCATCCTGTACTTACATCTATGTATAAAATTAACATATTCAAACATCGAAAACTTCGGTGCGTATAAAACGAGTAAAACGGTTTCATAATTTATTCTGCCCCCTCGTGTGCAGCGTAATATAATACTAAACACTTAAAACTCTATTGCACTTCGTTCTCGGGGGTCTTAAATGAATATGTCGAGAACATTTTCGTCTACCCCACGATTATTTAATTACTTGAAACCTAATCCATTTTATAGGAAAAGCAAGGAGTATTTTAGCTCTGTTTTATACATAGAGGTTATACAGATGCGTATAACCTTCCGACTCTTCCCTCCTTGGGCTCGCACTACACGACACAGCAGTTACATTAGGCCGGTCCCGTGTAAGTAAGAGGTACCTCCCCGGTCGTGCCGGCCCAATTCGACTGCATGCAGCGTGGCACTACCTCTTATAAACTACCGGTATTTACAGTGTAGTTACCGTATTTATGAGTGAATTGTAACGTTAATGTGTCTTATTGTTACGTAAATGTTCTCTCGTTAGCGCGTTCACGGCTTATAGACTAGAATTCTATTATGTGCTAATGGAATTTTATTTCTTCTGTATTATTGAATTAAAGATGAAGTACTTATTTTTATTCTCACGAAATAAATTACCTTTTGTAGAGGCAGAGTCTCAAAAAAATCAGTTTATTATAGATAGCGGATCTCGAGAGCAAATCCAACCGCTAGAACTTTGATATACGTGATAAAGTTCTAGAATATTCATTATCTACATTGACGCCATTATACCCCCTATGGATTTTGGTGAACACAAAACCGTTGTTTCTACTGATGCGGTGTTACGTAGGTGTTTTCCTACGTGTTGGTACGTATGGTTTTTGAATTAGTTTATGCTACTTCCAGCTCCGGATTAAGCTCTGGCGGAGCCCGGGATTGACTTAACTATTACTTTTTCATAGCTCATATCTTCTTGAAACGCATTAGTCATTCTATTAATGATTACTGTGAAGCCTTCTAGTAATAAATCAATAGACAATTAGCGTATTGAACGAGTAGTTGTTGCGAGTTGAAGTTGCTATTATAATAAGTATTCAAAAGATTTTAACCCTCACCTAGATTTTGTCTTTGGCCTCACGTCTCTAGTACATACTTCGTCATTTTGCACTTTATCCAACACACCCTGATGGTTAGTCCTGAATAGTTTATCGAATTTGTAAACAGTAGGTACAGTACAATTTCGGCGAACAGCGCAATAAAAGTTTAACATCACTTCTAAGTTACTAAGAACTGTAAAACTGTAAGTCTTTGAAGTTTTTGAACTATATTTAACACAAAGTATATCATAGAGTAGAAACTACAAAGCAAGACGGAATACCGCTAACATCTATGGGCACGTTAGTGCCCTCGCCAAGTCGTCAACTTGATCTTAGGGTAGTTGACGTAACATTTTGACAACGTTACCTATGTTTTGATGTAATTAAAAAAATGATAATAATAAAAAGTTGATGATGATTTTTTGTCGTAAGCTTATTTGATATTCAATGGAAAAAAAGAAACCACAGATAATCATTATAATATCTAGATCTATAAAATTATGTTATGCAATGATGTCATATAAGGACTGGCTTTAAAAAAAATGCAATCCAGTTTCTATCGCTTATGTAAGTAATTACTAGATGGTTAACAATTAAAGATACAAAATACGCAATATATTTATAATTCTTATAAATTTCTGCTCTAATAAAATATATTATGTATTATGTAATAAGATCACATTCGGTGCTCAGATATTATAAGGTTGTTTTTTAAGGTTTTCACAAGGATCTGTTACGTAATTTAGTAGTTATGTCTCAACATATATGTATGTGCTGTTACCAGGACATTGCGGATGTTCATAGGCATGTAAAGTTAATTAGTGACAATATTTCTAACTGCCCCTTTGCACCTTCCTTAAAATTATAATAAACATCTCTGTAAAACAGACCTCAATAATTTCATCGTAAAATGGTCAAGTGATAATCAAGTATTCTAAGGTTGATCAATGATAAATTTGGCAACAACAACATAGCTTATGTATACATATTACATATGCTGCTACGAGTCAATATGTAAATTAATCGCAATGATTTATAGAAATCACACAGCGACACGATCTCCGATATTTCCTCAACATTTAAATGTTAAACTCACCTGGAAGTTTTTGAGTGTGATGACTAATGACTCAGTTCAACAAGTCAAGGATAAATTAGAAATATTCGGTTCAAATGAGCCATATTTAGCTTTAGGTTACGTTTTAGATACCATAAGTTGTTTGTGTAAATGATAAAATAATACTCGAACTTGGCCCAATAAATGAAATACCTCACAGCAATAGTCCGTACAGTAGCTCCAATTAAAAACATGTGTTATTAACAATGCCGTCAAACTACAAGGCCTTGTGTCGTCGCACGTCTGGGCAATAACGCAAATAACATCAGTGGCTCGTGCGCACAGAACACCATATTTAAAAAAGGAGTAAACAATAAATAAAAAATAATATGGCGTGACCTCGGCGGGCAGGCGGGCCCGCATTAATCTCCCGTTCTTGTATTTCTACTGCCATGTATAGCCTGCGCGTGCGCCGGGCTAAGGGCAATGCCATACAGTAAAAATTAAATGTCTTTCAAGATTCCTTTCATTAAGACACTTTTGGAATCTGGTTATTATCGCAGTATGCAGTGAAATGACAGGTATCGCATTATTATTTGCACAATCCTGATGAGTTTTCCCCCTCCTTCTGTCTTTTTCTATTAAATATTCTACTATTTAAATAATTGATATGTCTGTTATTGAAATTCACTTCTAAAAATCTATGCGCATAATTCTTCTGAAACGAAGATGTAGAAATAGAGCAAGAAGACCTAGCATCTTGCTGGAAAGAATGAGGTCGTCTTCGATAAGTCCTTTGTTTCTAGATTCAGATTTCATGATGATTCATGACCTTAACCTTTGACCTTGATCCATGGTGTAATGTAAGTGAGCTGAAAGAATTAATAATTATTAGGACTCTGATTATTACGATTTCTTCCGATTCGATTCACGAGAGTTTTAGTAACTTAGTTAATGAATCGTAATTTCTTTTTTTAAATATATTCTTCTAATTGTAATGCACATTTAAAAATATATCACGTTTTAATTTACATATTCGTGCAAAAGATAACGCATCATAACGGAAAAAACACTCATACGTAATGTTGTTGTAGCTAGTAGTACGTTGCATTTGAAGTTGTTGTCTAGACCAACTACCCAATATTTGTTTACACTCATACAAATGATATTATATCATATAATATTGAAGTCACAGATTGAATATAAAAGTAACAGTCATGAGAATAAAAAGAGTATAGATTCAAATTAATACAATTACATAAGTAGTAGTAATAGTAGTAGTATATTACATGTTGTATCGTTGTAGTATAGTATTAATTCTCTATTATATCTACAAAGATATACATATAATGATGCCAAGGGGATCAAGTTGTTGAGTTTTTTATTTCGATCTAATAGTCTTTGACCAAATGGTCTGACACCTCGAGACCGAATATTGTTCAAGTATTAATATTACTCTAACAGGCGCAGCCGGCTGAATTCCATACATACGTGCGTCGAAGTTTCTGGAAAGAGGATTACTGAATTCACTAACAAATGTGGTATATTTAATGAAATTGCTAAGATGCTCAGACATCAATGTCTCTTGTGATATTGTTAGTCGATTTATATTAATTATTAAGCTTTAAATTCTGTATATTTAGACGTACCCATTGCATAAGACGAAACCGGTTTTTAAATTACATTTTGTTGTTGCCAATACGAAGTCACGTACAGATTAAAAAAAACAAAACAAAAGTTAATAAAATGCGTTTTTAAATTTAGCACAGTATTTTTATCGCGGTGTTTGAATCATATCTTGGCATCGTTTGAGCACAGAACAAATTATAATATGACGAGAATAGTTTTAAAACATATAATACCTATGTGTGCGAGTTACAATGCCAAGTCTTTGGTAAAGAGGGTAGACGGCGAGGTCATTGCCAATGGCTTCGCGGCCAAAGGAAGGCTATCGTACAAGTTTTACTGGCAGAAACATATTGTTGACAGCTTCTTGACAGTTGACAGATATGAAGGGAGGAAGCGTATGCTCACTTCGGATTGATTAGACACGTAGAGCAATAGAAAAGAAAGAACTTTGTAGTTTGTGTTTTATTTATCAAATACCGGTACGCACACCTTGTTAATCGCCCTTGTTCTGTCATTCCACTGCTAAAATTTACGTTTATAGTGTAACAAAAATAAACGATTGGTTTGACCTAAATAGTATTTAGTTTCATCTTTTTTTAATTGGTAGGTATGTAGCCGTATTAGTAGTTCATAGCTGCGCTTGTGAATTAGTAACACTGTCTTACTACAGTATGATGCTTCACCTGTTACAAAATACATCACACCACAACCATTTTCGTGTTAAATATTAACTCAGACGAGACCATATGGCTAAGCAATTTCAAGTTTTACGAGATATAAGTCTAGTCTAGTATCAGCTACACTCTATATTGAATCTTAATTCAATGTAGAGTCTAGCTTATAAGTCTACGATCTACACACAAGTCCTATCTTAGCAAAATATATAAATACTTCACAGAGCAATACTATAACATACAGTCCCTGAGACTTTTGCATCTTTGTTTCTAATTAATTTTTAATTAATGATTAATTAATTAATGATTAAATAAACAATTAAAACATTTTGGGTGCGTACTTTTACTAACTTTGTGTTATACTTATGATTAAAGTCGCTTCAAAGATAAAATACCAAAATAGACATCGGGGTTAATGTTATAATCCATTAAAAGTACAAATGTTGCCTAAATTATTGTAACATTCTTGTTTATATTTAGGTGTGCCACTTATCTATGTACCTTCACCTGCCGATATCTTCAATGCCGAGGGTCACGACGTGTACATACATATATAGGTAGATAGATAACTATTTAAAATTTATTCAAAGACTTCCTCTGGCTATCATCCAATATTGTAATTATCGTATGCAAGTTTTATGAATTCAGAACCGAACAGTATTACGAGTGAGTCTCACAAAGTTTTACTTTCATCACAAGTTATGTTGCGATGACATTTATAGTTTGAAGACAAACTCGTTGCACTCACGGCGTGATGTTGTCCAGACGGGTCGCGGTGATCTCACGTATGACGTCAGCGCAGCTTCCTTCCGATCCCTGCAGCCGTTTCGCATTCCGAACTCAAATGTACCTGCGTCTAGGAATGTTGCTTGCAAATATCTCAGTCTATTTAGGGATGTTACTAAACTTAAATAGACTAATGTCTTTAGTGCTCCGTGTTTAGTCTTATTTGCGTTGCTGGTCAATCTTAATATATCTCAATCATGTAATCATTTTAGTAATCACTATCTACTCTTCAAGTCCACTACTGAACATCAGTAGACACATCTATTTATACGTTATGATAAAATTTTAACCATAAAACGTACTTCAATTATTCTAAAGGAAGAATACGTAGCTATAGTTAGACTGATACCTATCTTTTTTGCCGTTGCATGCAGTTAAATTCTACGTAGGACCTAAGTATAAATGTTTATTTATTGAGATTTTTCATTATCATTTATGTGCTGTAAGTAATGATTGTATTTAAATTCAACGATTAAACACCATTTACTCAAGATATAAGATAATTTTGTAAGTTTAGTGTATACCTATAATAGTTTCGTATCTGCGTCAAGTTTGTCAAGGTTGAAGTTTTGTCTTACACCCATTTTAAGTGGGAATTGCCTTATATAGTAATAACAATCTTGTGCGCCTTGTACCTTATAAAATCATAAGATTGAGCATTATTTTCACGCTTACTAAATAATACTGTACAACATTGAGATTTTATATTTGTATTTTAAATCCAAATTAATATTTCACTATTAATAAATAACGGTTAGTTACGCACATTCGAGGAATACCATGGTACATGGATGGTGATGTAATACATATTATTGTTCTCTATGATTTTCCTTAAAATTAACTTATTTCGTCTTTGTGTAGTCTATTCTTTCAAAAACAATTATTTTATTGTTTCTGTTAGTCAGGATAATATTTCGATATACGACTTAGGTCTTACTCCTTTTCTGCTCAACTACCAATAGTGGACATATGGGTTGCCAATACATACTTCCAACATTACTAGTGTTGAGAATGAAGATTGAAGATATTTTCGCCATTATAATATATAAAGATCTGGGATAGAATTTGGCTGGACCGGGATACCTCTCGTTCACATGATCGTCCCTGAAGTGACAAGTGTGCTGCGTTTTGTCTTGTTTGTGAGTTCCCGGTAACCCATTGGAAGTGGATAACATTTATGCCCGTGTCCATAGGCGTCGGTAGACATCGAAAAACAAACTGGTCTCCTTTTATTATATCAAACTTGGCAGGCTTCAGAAGACAAAACAAAACGCTACCGAACTGCAAAAAGTCGATATTTCATGCCGGTGTTGCGTCAGTTTGCCGGTCGTGCCGCCCCAATTCAGTTATAATGAAGCTTTGGCAAAGGCTCTTCATACTTAGCAACTGTTCTTTACATTTATTATAACAAGGTCCATTACTTTGACGTAGCAGTTTAGATGAGGTACATAATTACCGTTGGACAATAAAAACAGCAATAATCGTGTAAGCGCGAGGTACCGTCTCTGTTGTGCCGGTCTAATTCGGCTACATGCATGCATGCAGCGTCTATTTTGTTTAATAAAATAATGTCCATGTTACTGCTGAATTGTATAACTTTCTGCCAATGAAAGAATTTTCATGACCGCAGCAGTATTTCTAACATAACTCTCAGCAAAAAAAACAAAGTTACCAACTTTACCCCTTTATAATAAAATAGCTTTTCCAAACAATTACAATTACTACTGTGTATGATTCCACGAACATACATGATATTTCATGTATAAGCACTAAAAATAAAGTCTGACATCATAAGTCGTATCATACGGTTTACAATAACAATAAGTAGTCAGTTGATTAGTAGAATTCGCAATAACATCACTTGGAGTAAATTCTCATAACCTTGGATGATGCTGATATACAACTACAAAAAAAAAAACAAAAACATCAAACCCTATTGTTAAAGAACTAAGAAAAAAAAATCAAGACCGAGAAGTATCTAGCCGGTTCTACATCCAAGTTTTTGAATAGGTCCCCTAATTAATAATTTGGCAGAAATCCTACTAATATTATAAATGCGAAAGTTTGTGTTTGTGTTTGTTTGTTACTCTTTCACGCAAAAACTGTTGAATCGATTTTCATGAAATTTGGCACACACATAGAGAGTAGATAACTTAACACATAGGATAGTTTTTATTCCGAATGTTCTAAATGTTCCTACGGGATGTCATGGGATTTTCTTTTTCCACGGGATCGAAATTTACGCGGGTGAAACCGCGGGGCGGTAGTAGAAACATAGACAACTAAACACTTTACAATGACGGGTAAAAATGGAAAATATTTCCAATGAATAAGGGCTCTACGTGATAAACAGAGTATAACATAGAAACGTGTAGCATTTAGTTCTATTTCATTAAGAACTGAGTTATATACTCTATTTGTTTGGTCATGTTTTAAACGTACTGTTATTTTCCTATGAGTCATATAATTTAAAGTATTTATTCGTATAAGATAGGACATTGTGCGTTGTTATTACCATAACAAGTACCGCCGGCACACGACGTGTACCATTTTAGCTCACCAATTACGATTGTAATCAAGATTACAGTGTAAATTACAATAACTGCTATGAATGTAGACAGAGTGGAGGGTGAAAGTCACGAGTTACTCTATATTATATTTAATAGAGTATACATATATTATGTATGCTATGGGTTATACGATGTAATGTATATGTGTTTTAAGATTTTTTAACACTGTAGTGTAGTACCTTCTTACCAGTACATGGTACCATGATGGTACTCGCACAATGTTGCCGCTGGATCAGACCAGCGCGATCGGGGAGTAAGTAGTACTTCTCGGTACCCCAAACCTCTCGATATCCCAGTACCTCTCGACATCCCAGTACCTCTCGGTATCCCAGTACCTCTCGGTATCCCAGTACCTCTCGGTACCCCAGTACCTCTCTGTACCCCAGTACCTCTCGGTACCCCAGTACATCTCTATACCCCCGTACCTCTCGGTACCCCAGTACCTCTCGTTCAGAAGTAATTACTCTTGCTTTGCCTGGGGAGAGAAATTGGAACCAGATTCGGGTTTTACAAAACACACTCCTTGTCAATTTGCGGGTTCTAAGGCCCGCAAATAAACTACTTTGGTTTTACCTCGATGACTTTATCAAAGTGTCCTAAGTGATGACTCTCCTAGAACCAACAGAATAGCACCGGCGGGAATGAATAGTGGTTAAATCGCTAATGAATCTCCATGAATCTAAAACTAATAAGCAACAATGTGTATTTAGTAGCACACACTTGTAGCAGAGCTACAACGCCGCTACGACGTAGCGTGCACTCCTGTGCTACGTAGAATTGTTGACTCAAACTGATACTATTTTTCCTATTCTAAAGCTTCATAAGTACTTACAATGGTTCTCAAACTTTTTCGGTGGCGGAACATATGAAGAGAGAATTTTTTGATGGAACTCCAAAATAAAATAAAAATTATGTACATTCTTCGATTTCGATTGATTCTTTGATTCTCTAAATCGGGATACTGATGGAAAGTGTATTTTTTTCTCAATCTTACTAATATTCTCGCCTGTTCTAGGGAGCCCCAGGGTTCCGCGCAGTATGGCTGTACTAGTATCATATCAAGACGTATATGTTCGCAGGTGAACGGCGGCAGTGCGGCGGAGCGGGCGGGTCTGCAGGCGGGCGACGCTCTCATTCGCGTCAACAACACTGACGTGTACACGCTGCGGCACCAGGAGGCGCAGGACACCATCCGCGCCGCCGGGCCCGCGCTCGAGCTCACCGTGCAACGGTACGTACAGGCACCTCGCTTGTGCGCTGATTGCCACGCCCCGGTATACCGGAACGGTATACCTGCGAAGTGATACCGTCAGCGCAGGAACCAGATAGGAGCTTAGGGAGGCTATAGCCCCATGCCCCGTAAAGGCCTTACGATAATATTTGTACCCGTAAAAGGGTTTCAATTCACCGGCTTGGAAACCGTTCTCCCTTTTCTCAACTCCGGGCCCTGTTAGAGCTTAACCCGGCGCTGTATACCGTAACGTGTCTGGGACAAGGCTTGAGCAGTTTTATACCTGCACAAGAGTCCGAATCTTGTTTGTATTGAAAGTGCAGAGAATCGATGTGCAAATAAAATCAATTATTTTCGTGACACTGTACTGAAACTTAAAAAAAATATTTATATAATTATTATATAGGTATATTTAATAGACAAACATTCATTTCTATATTTTATAGAAAAGTGTAGTGAAATAAACCTGTCATTTTGAATGAAAATTTATAAACAAAGAGATAATTTGATTTCTAATTAGATATCAGATAATAATTATCTCAATGTTTACTAGACACGAACATCAACAATTAATTAATTAATGTTGTTTATAAACAATTTATAAAATGTATGTCGTTCAACAAGGTCGTACGAACTTGTTCAGAGTAGGTACAGACAGACGGATTATAGGTATAATATTATATTTTTATTGGTATTAATAGCTATTAAAGACGTTACCTATATTAGACGTAGGATGTAGTCTGTAGATATTAATTCTATTACTAGTAGGTATCCCATTAGGAATGAAAGAGTGTGATAGGTGAGCGGTTGACTTCATCTTCATGTGAGAAGTCTATGTCCTTTCATATGAAGAATAAAGACATGCAAATGTAGAAAGTAGGGCATATGAGCTAAACGTCTATTCCTTAGTTTTAAATTGATAGCCCTGTTTGGTTTAGCCACGTAACTCCACTATAAGACGGAGGTTACACGGTCAGTATGGCGTCATTTCAATCTGTAATTGATTTTAGAACGACGGAAAACGGATAGTGTAAGCGCAGATCGATGAATTGAAGCTCCAGACTGAAGAATATTTAAATATTTTAATATTTTCTGTCTCTCTGGTAGGCCGGACGCTCACAGACTGAACTGACGCCAGACTGGCCGTGTAATCTCCGTCTAACTGCTAACAGAAGCCCCATCTCGCTACTACAAACATTAATATTTATATACACGTATACTGTGACGTAGTATTTGTAAACTTGTCTATAAAAACCAGTTCTTGATTGTTTTGTGGCGAGTAGCAAAAACTTACGCGCAAGTAATTACTCAATCAAGAATCTCAGAATATAAACGAAACATTGTCATTCAGCGCAGGGCTATGAGTGCTGGTTTAATTATTACATATATGGTGTCCAGGTATTTATGTTATATGTCCAGGTTATGTAAGGTATAATGGTCCAAGTGAATTGCTTTATTTCTCGAGTGGCATTCTAAATTGCAGATTGACTAAGTTTTTATTAAAAGAATCCATCTTCAGTAGTGGATGGATAGGGGTTAATAATATAAATATAGATGATTTGATAAATTATCAATTTTTCGGTTACTATAAAGAGAATTACATTGTGTGTTATACACAGTGTACTAAGGCACAACTACAACCCTTTAGCAATATAAGTTGTGCCATTGTTGAAGAAGAATAATTATACAATCTGCTACGACAACGTAGCAATGCTACAGTTGTCCTCTAGCCTGCATACGAGTGGAATATAACACGAATCATAAGTTTTACTATGTACCTATCACTTTAGAAATTCCACAAAAGGACGAAAAATAAAACTTGCGTAGTTTAGATACACATCTTTCTACATAGTTTCCTACTGGCGTAAGCAGAGAAGTTGGAGTGAACCATAAATGGCGATCCCTACACACTTGTGTTGCTTCTCCCACATTTGTCACCCTCTTCACAGCTCATACAAACTAGCCGGTGTAACTTGACCACTTTCACATGGTACCTGATGGCTCTGTTCATCGTACCTGTATAAAATTTCCAGCGGAGGCGGCACATGGCGGCCGACGGTGACGCCCACCGGCAGCCTGCCCCGGCCCGGCTCGCGGCCGCTGGGGGCCAGCCCCCTGCCGGTCACCAACACCTCGCTGAAGGCCACCCCGCAACCCTCGCGCGCCTTCGGCTCCGGACACAACAACGTCGCTAAACCTTTCGGCTACGTGAGTAAACTGCTTTACGCACACATACAAATTACACATACATCATTATCATCAATAGCCGGAGAACGTCCATTGCTGGACATAGACCTAAAACGTTTACATTTTCTTTTTTTTTATATGATAAGGGGCAAACGAGCATATAATAGATGACTACCGCCGCCCATAGACATCTGCAAAACTCGAAGCTTTGGCCTTTTAAGTCGCATAGTTCCGACTTTATTTTTAAAAGAGATGTAAAGATGAAAATGAGACATAATGTAGTAAAGATGCATTAATTATAGTTTAGGTTTTGATAATAATTTTAAATTTAGTCATGGTGTTCATAAATTCCAGACCTAGATCATTTTGGCGCTTAAACAGCGTCGAATAACTTTAAAGCGTCAAACAACAGTTAAAATTGTGCTTTTTGATTTTTTGATCATACATACATATTGATTTTACTTAAAAATATACGTTATTGTTTTTTCAAATTCTTCGTAAACATTTCCAGATGAATGGAAGCGAGCCGGTGAAGAGCATTGTCAACAAACAATACAACTCGCCAGTCAACATGTACAGCGACAAAACCATCGCCGAGACCCTCTCCGCTCAGACAGAGGTGCTCGCCGGCGGAGTCTTGGGGTAACTAACTCTTACTGTTGCTGTAATATGCTCATCATGAGTGTGGAGAAAGGAAGACCAATGCGTATATAGCATATAGCATCGTGGCAAAATCAGCGCCGGATTAAGGTCTGGCGAAGCCGGGGGCTTAGAGACCTTGTAGTTGAGAGCTCATTTTATGGGCGCAAAATTTATCTTTAGGCCCTAAAAGGCTTACGGGGCCGCAGCCCCACTAAGGGTCAATTCATACCAAATGCGCGGCGAAGGACAGCGAAGCGGAGAGCAGTTTGTGCCATATGAATTTCAACTTTATTTTCATTACTATAGTACTTATTATCGAATTCTCGCGACTTCTGGAGCATTCCAGCGACTTCTCGCGCATTCCAGCGACTTCGCGGGAATCTGCGCGTCTCGTTCGAGTTTCCCTTGCGATAATAAGTATTATAGCAATTATTATAAAGTTGAAATTCATATGACACATAAACTGCGCTCCGCTTCGCTGCCCTTCGCCGCGCTTTTGGTGTGAATTGACCCTAAGCCCCCACCTGGATCCGGCGCTGGGCATAATGTGGCGTTTGAATCCCACTGCCTTCCCCATGAGGAATCTGGCGTAAGGATATGTTGTTGTTATTGTTTTAAGACTTGTTGCATCTAAAAATTCGGTGTCTGAATTGATGGAAACTAAGATATAGGTATAGGTTTTTTGTGCCCGAAACTAATATTAACAAGCTGAATGTTAAAAAAATCTTTGCATTAAGACCACTACAGCTTACGATCGTCAATCATCAACCTACATTACATTACAATATACATATCGAAACGTATTCACCAAACAATGTTTCCCAATACTTATAAGTTAAGAGCTCAGATTCCCGCATGGTCATATAGTTTACCTAGATTAGGCATAATATTAATTGTAATACGATAAAGTTCTATTACTTTCGTATTTATTAATTTTTACCTTTGTATATTTTCATCAGAGTTAATTTCAAAAAGAATGAGAAGACCTACGACTCGGAAAAGAGTGCAGTATTCAAGGTACTACAAGAGGAAGAGAATGATCCCGAACCAGGTATAAAATTGTACACATGTTTTATTGAATTAGGCTCCACGTGACTATTAATTTTGTTGAACCATTGCGAACTATGGTGCTTCTAAATCCACTTAATCCTATCAATTATAGGATTGTGAAATTATTAGGTCTTAACGAATATTATTAATTGTATCCAATTTTTAGAGATTTTATTGTTCAATTATACCTATCTTTATCACCGTTTATGTCACCAGTAAGATGTGAGAATTTTAGGTCCAATGTCTCAAACAGTAGGTTACGCGTAAAGCATATAGGTATATCAGAATACTTATTCTGTTAAATAATGGTTGTCATGATAAAATAAATGTAGAGTAATAATTGTCTCCTAACTGAATGATTAGAAGGACCCATCAATCTAAATTATTATCAGTCCGATAATAATAATTATTATATGCCTAATAGATATCAAAGACAAAGGAAGAGTTTTTAAGTTCTCTATCTATGCTAGGGCATACCATAGAGATACTAGGTTCACCCAGATTGGTGAACTGGAGCGTCATTTGGTAGAGATTTTTTTGAACCTTTTCGAATGTTATGTTTTTATCCATTTGTTACATTTGTAATATAAATATTGTTCATTGTATATACACATCACACAATGAAAATTACGAATTATTTTTTTAAATGATTTTAATAGATTTTTATAAATACGCTTAATTAGACTTTTTAGTGCGCCAGTTTTTCAAAATTCGTTATACAATAAAAATTCATTATATTTTTCGTTTAGAATAGCTATTCTATTTTCAAATCATGTGGTAAAATCAATCGCTCTTTTGTTCTTGTTTCAAAATTTATAATGTACTAAATGTATCCTAATTGGCAACTAGCCGAAGTACCGCTGGTATCTACGACGCCCGTTAGCGGTTTGCGACACGTGTCCGCGCCCGTCACCAAGCCCGACGCGCCTATCAACAACACTGGCGGTCTGCCCCCAGGACAAAACATTTGCGAAGAGTGCGAACGATTAATTATGTAAGTCGGACGAATATTGCCCGACACGGTCGCAAACAACGTCGTTGGCGCGCGCTAAATTGGTCGGATCTACAATCGTAGACTTCTTTCGCAATGGCATGCATCGGTTTATCTAATTCAACACGTCTATACTTTTGCTAATATCCCTTTACCCCCTGAATTATGTTTATACCCACAATGACGCCATTTACAAAGGCCGTTACGTCTACAGATATATGTCTAGAAATACTAATTAATCCTTGAGAATGTTTGTAATTCGTAATGTAATATTTATGTTATACAGTACTTCCGAAAGGTAATTAACTATATTATAACTTATTTATTGCGTATTTCTATTCTATATTTATTACGTGTCAATAAATAAATTGGATTGTCACATGTCAATACAATTGCACAGTCAGTTGAAAAAATGAGGTTTAATTTTAAAACTCAGCAACTTTCAGAAATAGATAGAAAAAATTATAAACAACATTTGTTCTACGACTTCTGATATAACTTGACAAATGAATTTTAGGTCTATATTTCATTAGTATCCCACCGGACTTCGCAAAGCGACGCTCGCGGCCGCTTATAATATTATTATTTAATTTTATTAATAACTAAATATTAATAACACTTTCTCTGTCTAACATTATTCTTCTTAAATTACCTAGTAATAAAATGTATAGCCATTATTGCTCGTAGCGTTTGTAGGTATCTTGTATGTCGTATTAACTTCAGTGAATATTAAAATTCGTGTTTCAACAATCCCTGCGACACATTCACTGTTTCGACATTCCATTTATAATTTACCAGGCTTAGCACCGGCTATATTAATCCATTGAATGCGGCGGACGCCGATCGGCGTCTTTATTTCCTTACCAGATGCGGCGGACGCCGATTGGCGTCCAATTTTAAATGAGTTTAATTTCGTAATTCGAATTCTTAATTCAAGTTATTAAACATTTCTGCAAATTAAACGTTTACTTTTCCTATAGCTAAGAGGTACTGAGCATAGTTTCTGTGAAATCATCTCTTGAAAAATTCAAATATTATTGATAAATTGCGGAAGACGCACATCGTCGTCTAATCGGCAACAAACTATGCTGATGTCTATGGGCTTCGGTAGTCATGAAAATGGGTCTAACTGCTCGTTTGCCCCCTTGTACTATAAAAAAAAATTAGGTATTAAACTATAGAATCTGTTATTGAAGATGAGAGTTCTATTCTGTGGTAGCTTTAATCGGCAGCTGTATTCTCATATTAGTTAATAAACGAAAAAAAAGTAGCGAAAAAAGGTAATAAGACTCTTTCACTAGGAACTTGTATCTTTTTAAAATGCCTACACAATAATTACCAAGGATATTTAGTTCATAGTGTTAAATGATTGAATGTTAAATTATAATAAGTATATAATATGTTCGTAATAAGTTTTAGTGTAGTTTAGAAGTTACCAATGTTTGGTATACGCTCTAAAATCAACAAATAATAAGTATATAATAACAATTAAACACGAATATCTATTAAATGTGGTGACTACTTATTTAATGTAAAACGATTCATAATATATTATTTTACTTTTACTTAGGTACTGTTTTCACCCATAATTTTTAGCACAAACACTAATTTCTAAAGTTTTAACTATTAATGGCAGATTGAACTGATAGTGACAAAAATAAACCCCTTTACTTAGCTCCGCGTATATCTGTCAATTCAAAAATACAATTTACGAGTTAACTGTAAGGTTGGCGTACAGAAAAAAACGAAACATTCCGTGAAATCTTATCCGGGTGCGGCAGACGCCGATCGGCGTCTAATAGTTTCCTATTAGCCGGATCCACACCGGACGATCCAAAATGGATCGGCGATCCCGCGATCCGCGATCCAAGATCGTGATGCGTGGAGCGTGGATCGTTCTAGGTCGATCCAACAGAAATCTTTTCGATCCTGACTGGCTGCTCCAACGCGATCCAGCCGATCCATACTGATCCATAATTCAGTTGAATTTTGTTTGGCTATGGAGT
>LUGF01051262.1:152802-175241 GCA_001625245.1 Calycopis cecrops | reverse complement strand
AAATGGCTAGCCGTAATGTAATATGGCGGTTTATACAATCCGACTGCGACATATGTACATTCATATTTTGTCATTTTACGTTTCAGCCGTCAAGCAACCTGTCGGGCCCGAAGCCGTTCGGCTCGTCACTTGGGTCGGCGTATTCGCCATCCCTGTCGCCGCGCTCGGGACCCGTGTCGCCCGCGCGCCCCGTCAACGCGCCTAGCGTGCCCGCCTCCATGCCTTTCGCGCCAAGTAAGAGAGTCACATTCGCATTATAATTCACATTTCTACATTTAATAATAATTCTCGAGAAAGAGATGCAGAATAAGGCCGTAACATATACGAACTAACCTATTCTTGATTACCTAAATAGGATACGAAACTGCTGCTCATGATAGAGATGGCAGAATAAGTCAGTAAAATTCACTTGCCTATTCATGATTACTTTAATAAGATACTAAATAACAAATTAGGACTTATTGAGAAATAATAAATTTAAATTGCTTATTTAAATTAGGTATACTAGAAAAATTACATCCCAGATCACTTATCTCATGAATGTATTAAATAGCGCAGCTTTCTAAGCAAGAGTGTAAGGGTTTCGCTCACCCTAATTTGCAATTTTGAAATCCTAAAGGACAAATCATACTTTGTTGACGTAAGTAACTTTGAGGATATTTTTTTAGTCATGCATCAATTTTTTAATTACATAAAATAAAACCCACATTTATTAAATGATAACTTAATAACGCTTTTGTAAGTACGACTAGTAATGAATATAAACGAATTGAGTTAAACCTAATTTTTGTATTAAAACTATCGTGTAGATACTGATATATCTAATACTTACATAAATGTATATACATGTTTTAAATCAAACAAATAAATGATGTAATAATTAAGTATACTTAAGCTTTGTCTATCGTAATTTAATTTTAACATGATATATTTGTTTAATATTTTATATTAGTAATAGTAACTTGTTATTCTCTAACTAAATAAATCATAAGTTTGTAATGTGTAAAAAATCCAAACTAAAAGCTACCAAATTAGTATTTTTTTACAATAATGTATAATTTTGATTGTTTATTTTTGACAGAGACCCCAGTATCATTTTTGAAAGGTAATATGAATATAAATGGTAACCACATAAAACCATTTACAAAATTTGTAGCTTAGCTTTATATATAGCTATTTTGTAGTTGCGCCCTCTATTATTATTTCAAAAGTAATAGTCGTTTATTGGCAGCCAATTACTTGCCGCATTTTTTTCGCACTATGTCTTAAAATCACGTGTTTTTTTACAAAACTCGATATATGTAAACTACCAGATTAATGATTTTGCTTTTTAGAACTTAAATAAGTCTTTACAACTTACTAATTTTTCTTCATTGTTTTCTCTTCCAATTCGCAACCCTATTCTAACTAACAAACTAATAGCCAAAAATGTTAAAAGTATTGTGTGGCCCCCTCCAAATCCTCCCGAAGATGAGCTTTCTACTCAGAATATATCAAATACCGCTAAACACGTGCCAATTACTGGTTTAGCAACGACTATACCAACTGAATCTTTATTATTACAAACGACCACTGCCTCCGCAATCCAGACAGTTAACCAGCAGCAGAAGTCCGTAGCACAAATTTCTTCTACGTCTCAAAGTGCTTCAGAGTTCACTTCAAATGTTTCGTTTTCGTCTGCAAGTATGTCGAAAGCAGTTGCTACAGCATCGAAATCAGAGTCTATCGTAGAAAGTAAACAATCTCAAAACGTACAAGAGACTTCGAGTTGCACTGTACAAAGTTTCTCGCAGCAAGCTTCAACAGAAAGCCAAAGCGTCGCCGTTTACCAATCAAACGTTAATCCGGAACAGGTAAACAATCCACGCGAGGCAATCGCTAATACCGCCAAATCTGAAGAACAAACATCGCGAGATACCAGTCAAGTTCAGAAAACTGCAGAACTTCAAGAATCCCAATTTAAAGAGGAAAGGAAAATTCAAAACACCGAAAATATATGTTCTCAACGCAGCAACGGGAATCCTAATCCTAATATATTGAAACAGCAAGATGAAGTAAATTACAAACAAAATACGGACGCGCACAATATTAACCTAACCAACCCAGGCATTGACAAAAGTGAGGAAATTGTTGAAGCTACTGCAAGTACTGATATGCGACAAGATTTAAGTTTAAAATCAAGTTCTAATACAGCATCTTCACTCATAGACGCTTTAACAACTGCACCTGATAGACCATATTCTCCATTACCGCATCCTTCACCTGTCATCGATGTACCCATTGTACTACATCAATCAGAGAATGTTCCAAGTAATTTAGTCGTTACAGAGAAAAAAGAAAATGAAAATGACAATAAAGAAGTGGTAATCTTACCCAAATTAACATTCGAGCAACCAAAACGCCCTATATCACCAATTCCTCCTATCAAAACATACAATCCACCTGAAAAAATAGATTTGATAGATTTACCTCCTGAAACGACGCCATATATTCCTTCTGATTTTACTATTAACATTGAACCTAAAGTTCCCTACGTTGAAGGCTCTGAGTTGGTGGATGCACTTACAACTGCTCCTAATAGACCGTTCACACCAGTAAGAAGCTTCACTGTAGAAAGAGGGTCATTGAAAGATGCACTTACTATTGCTCCAGATCGTCCATTTAGTCCTTTCGTTTTCGGTATCAATGAGACTTCACATTCTAACGATTTAGAAATAAGTAATCCAAAAACAGCAAGTGAAATTATTCGCCCAGTAGCGACACAAACTATTCAAGCGTATGTCGATCAATATAAGCAAAGTTATTCGCAACAAGCCATGGAAAATATCAACACATTTCAAACATGTTCAGAAACATCAGCATTTAAACCAGTGACTAAACAAGTATCATTGCCATCGCAATCAGACGTACTTTTAAGGCATAATAACTTAAAATCAACAAGCAAAGAACAATCCAGTTCTAGCTACCAACAATCCCAACAGTATTCTTATGGGAAATATGAATCCATGCAGTCACAATCAAAAGTAGTCGAGCAGTCAAGTTTTTCAGCAACTGGTTTAAGCACACATGGTTTTTCGTCAGTTAAATCTGCCCAAAATTTCTTTGAACAATTAGACAAAAAAGAATCACTAACGTCCACTGCCGTAAGATCAAAATCAGGATTACATAGACCTGATAGTATCCCAACATATCAACAAAACTTTGAACTTTTACCATCACAAAGAGGTGTCACTCCAGAAATGTTTAATGCACCAGCTGTACCACAAAGACCAGTTACACCAATCACTGATCCTCCTGGTAAGCATAGAGAGAAATCTCAGGAAACAAAACCAAAAGAAACACCTATTTCTATGCCACCAACATATTATCCCAAAGTACCACAAATTAGAACTCCTGTAGAGTTTGCGCCTAATCCTCTACACAAAAATAAAGACACACCAATCACAATGACATTCCAACCAGTAACAGATGAATCAAACTTACGAATTTCTCCAGCTCGAAGTCGACCAACTACTCCAAGTTTAATTAACAAACCTGCGCCTATAATACCACATTACCAAATGAATTTGGTGACCGTTGAGCACTTGGCTCCGGAAACTTACACTTATAAACCATCAAGCGATGAAGGAAGTCGATCACCTACGCCGAAACCGAGAGGTCGTTCGCCAGCACCTGGGCCATCTGGTCTAAAAGCACAAGCGCCTCGTATTAGAGATACAACTAGTAATATCACCAACCAAATGCAGCTTGCAGCGACAAGTAATTTGACAAACACTAATGTATCAAACTCCATGTATCAATCTCAAAGCCAACCGTCAGTAGTGAAGGAAGAAAGACAATCACATGTTAGTTACCAGTCGGAGAAATATAAACAAAAAGATATGAGTATTAAAGAAGACTCTATGTATAAACAAAATTACGCACAAAGACAAATGGAATCCCAAAATGTTTCTGAATATGGAAATACTACAGTTCAAAGGAGTCAAAAGACATTCGAGGAGTTTGAACGGACTCAGTCAGCGAAAGTAATTGAAATTAGAAAGGGTGGCTCACAACCTTCTAGCTCATATAAACAAATCGAATCTAACATTCAACCATCATATATTAATACTAAAGAAGTTTACCCTGCACAACCAATGAGTAGTATGGCATTCCCGCAACAGAATGTATGTTCTAATACTACTAATAAAAATGTTGCCAGTTCTATTACACAGTCTGAAATGTATCAACCAAACCCTTTGATATCTGGTGCTAACCAAGGTCCAGTGTGTGATCCTACCCCGTCGACAGGTTCCGGTGTAGGAGTTACTCCACGCGGCAAAAACTTTGGTGTCTCCACGGCTCCTAGACGTGGAAGGGGAATTTTAAACAAAGCTGCCCTGCCCGGCTCTCGTGTACCGCTTTGCGGATCCTGCAATGGGAATATTAGGTGATATAGCGTTTAGGGTGATTTTCGTGTTGTGTGATGCATGACTATGTAGGTAGTGTTTGAAATTTTTTTTTATCAGGCAATATTTTTTTAATGAATGTTATGTTATTCCTTACTAAAACGGATAATTGCTTTTATTAAATCATTAACTAGTTTGTTTATGTTGTTGTTTTGTTTTCTAACAGCTAATGAACAAAATAACAGCAGTCCACAAAGAACCGAATTTAAAAGCCCAGCAGAAGAACGGCTTATAAGAAAAATGGCTAAAATGGCGTTGAATGGATACGAAATTGGAATCCAGAGAAAGATTAAGCCAGCTGATCATATTCAATCTATGGCTGATAAAATACAAGATACAGTAGTCACGAAACATCCCCTTAACTCAGATACATTACTATCTAATGAAAATAGTAAAGAAAATACACTTAACCGCTCAAAGAACAAATCTTATGAAAAAAGTAATATTTCTCTTGGATCAACATATAGTCCGATTTCTGCTAATCAATCCTTGAACAATATTTCATCGCTGACACCTATACCTCCACCTCTACCGTCTACACCCATACCCACATTTCAAGAATCGAGTACTCCAAATATAACTTTGCTCAATAATATATTATCTCAAAGCACTGATTTTACTCCCAAAAATAATGTAAACGGATCTCACGATCATCACGTATCAAGTAGTGATGAGCCCAATAAAGGAAGGTCAGAGAATACGTACACTAATAGCCTAAGAAAAAATAAACTATTTGAAAATTCACCATTTTTAAATGAAAGTTTATCCAAGAATGTCCTTAAATCAGAATCTAATACCAACAATGGTATCGGTAATAACTTCTGTAAGAGAAAAATATTTACAAGTAGTGATGATTCTCTGGAATCTTTGCCAACTAAAGAGAACGGTCTAAATAATTGTGGGAAAAGTAATGGTGTATCTGATAATAGTAATGCAAGGAAAGGGGTAAATAATAAAGAGGAACAACCAAGCAGCCTACCTAATAATTTATATGACAACACATTATACTCTTATAAGCCCGTGAAATCAACCGTTACAAACAATAGTTCAAATAACATCGAAAATGACATCGATACCACAGCTAAGCTAAATGATAGCAAAAATGGTCCGAACATCAACTCACATGATGTTAATGACGATGAAGTGGTTGTAAGACGTCGAGAGAAGAAAAATATAAGAAATAACGACGGCAGGAGAGATTCGCGCATAATATCACGTCCCTTAAGTACGATGACTTCGTTGGATGTAACAGATGGCCACTATCCAGTATGTAATAAATGCGACAAGGCTATATCAAGGTAATAACAAAATAACAAGACATAACTTCCTAAAAAATTTATACAAAAATTGTAAATACATTGCATCTTGCACGCTTTTGTTGCATTTGTTTGATTTTAATGTAATTCGAGTGATGATGATAACATTCTTAAAGTATTTATTAAGCTTATGACTTAAATATCTCAAGTCTTACTTTATTTTCTAGGGGTCCATTCATAACAGCGTTGGGTCGTATTTGGTGCCCTGAACACTTCATCTGTGTGAACGCAACATGTAGACGTCAACTGCAAGACATCGGCTTTGTTGAAGAGAATGGTCAACTTTACTGTGAATATTGTTTCGAGCAATATATTGCTCCAGCCTGCGACAAGTGTCATGCTAAGATTAAAGGGGTAAGATTTCAAACTATACTCGTTTATGAAATTATTTTACTTTAAACAAATACTGCTATGTCATATGTTTTATTGCAGGATTGCTTAAACGCTATTGGCAAACATTTCCATCCAGAATGCTTTATCTGTGTCTACTGCGGAAAAGTGTTTGGAAACAATACTTTCTTCTTAGAAGATGGTCTACCATATTGTGAAGCTGGTAAGTAAATAGCGCTACTAATATTAAAAATCAAAACGGACCAATTTACTTGTACTTTGTTTTATTAACCAATATTTTCTTAAATATTTAGGGGAATTCTGTTTGTAAGTTCGGTTATTGAATCATCGCTACAATGTAAATGCCTTTTTGGAAATGTTGATTAAAAACTAAAAAGTTTGCATAATCATTTTCAGACTGGAACGAGCTATTCACAACAAAGTGTTTCGCTTGTGGCTTCCCTGTGGAGGCGGGCGACAGGTGGGTCGAGGCGCTCAACAATAACTACCACAGTCAGTGCTTCAACTGCACGGTGCGTATGATGCGAGCCCTACCGAATACATTACAAACAAACAAATTGTTTCAATCAAATATTGCAAAGACATAAAATGGTCAAAACTTTCCCTTATTTTCACTTCTAATTCTCTGCAAGCGCATAAACCATGTATGCACAGCTAGTCTCATAAAATACATAAATGATCAAGACTTGGTTATGGTCGATTTATTTCCTTCAAAAGCATTAAATAATTATTATTATGCAGACCAAAGACCATTAAGGTTTGTTTGAAATGCTTTAGTCTAGCATAAGATATTATTGTAACATGTTACATTAACATGTATTATAAAATTATAATTACCCACATTTTATTGCACAAAATGTCTTTCTTACACTTTAAATATGTGGTGCCCGTCGCCACAATTAAAAGCACTTGTTCAATTGTCACTCTCACTTTTTCTTAAACTTTTATTTTTACTCCTAATACTATTTCCAGACGAAATATGTATTACCACGAGAGTGATCTAGAAGACTTAATATTTTTCAAAATCAATATCTGACACAAGCTCGTCATACGTTGCCAAATTGTGATCGTTTTCCCATAAATCAACTAATGAGTGTGTTTACTATATATTATTATTAACTGTTCCTACTGATTTGTAAATACTGACCCCCCAAATACTGGGGCGGATTCCTGTAGTAGTAGATGTTGATTAATAAGTTATATATGATGCTTGTTTTGTTTAAGTCCCATATGTTTTATTTATACGTATTTTATGATATCCATTGTTTTGGCTATTTTATGTATTATTTTTAGAATGTTATTACAAATGTTCTTTACGATTATCTATTAAGTACAAAAGTATAAAGAATAATGCCAGACTTCTGATTTTTTGAACATTTATTAAGGATTAAAGCTTGGCTTGATATTCTTTATACATCTGTGACATTAAGTAAACAGTTTTGTAGTTACTAGAACCGATTTTATTCAATGTTTAATTAAGGACAGTATATTTTTAAATGCTAGTTTTAAAATTATGATTCATATTCTCTTTCAGGTATGCAAAAAGAACCTCGAAGGACAGAGCTTCTTTGCAAAAGGAGGTAGACCTTTCTGTAAAGCTCACGCCCGCTAAATCTCCCGAACAATGTTATTATAATACTGACACTGTTTACACCACTAAAATATTTCGGCCTATTCCTATTACTCCAACTCCGAAGCCCGAAATCAACTCACCTTCTCCACAAAGAACAAGAAAATTAGAAACGCCCCTCCACTTTGATGGAGAGATGCTTTCTGATATAAAAAGTGCAGATGGCAAAATATTGAGTAAAGTTACTGTAGATAAACTACATAGCTCGGCTCGTCATGATATTACGGAGACGCCGTCTGTGTACGAAGATCACGGACCACAGGGAAACGTTGACTATGTGAACAATATAGTAAAAACTGAGACCATAAAATATGAAGATGTTATTAAAGTTAAATTTACTCCTATACCTCTCGAACTAGATTTAGATGCAAAGGCATCTCCTTTAATACAACGCGAAGCATTTACCCCTGTAAAATTCCTCAAAGATAACTATGAAGATTTGAAAAGTTACAAAATAGTCAATTCGTTGTGTAAGGATAATTTATTAAATGTACAAGAAAATGAAACATTAGATTCTACACGGAGTCACAGTCCATTATTGAACGTTATACTCCAGGAAAATGCATTAGATAAACAAGAATTCACACACAACATTGAAAATACTGAATTATTAAGAATAAATGAAAATATACGACAAAGTTGCAGTCCAATAGGTAAAAATGTACACGAAAATCTAGTAATTCCATGTACTGGAGAATTGCAAATGATAAGCCAAAATACTGTAAGTGGAGGAGTTGAGTTGTTAAGAAGGAGTCGTAGTCCTCTAATTGATACGAAAGTTCAGGAGCAGCTTTCAAAGATTGACGGTTATTTACAAGAGAATTTAAAATTATGTTCTGAAAATAAAACGATACACACAGAATGTAGTAACAATAAAGTGGATGATAAGGAAGTTATTTATGACACGTTGAAGGACAATATAAACCGTTTAGAATTAAGTACAGACAGATCTGTTAATAGTTACCATAATGTAAACGATTTTAAACAAAGCGTTGTTGAAGAAACATTCTGTGGCAGAAATTCATATCCAAACAGTGTCAATGCAAATGCAAATAAGAAAGGAGTAAAAGAAGCTCTTGTTAACATGCCAATGCATTATCATGCGGCCATACTATGTTTCTTTTTAATTGTATATAATCTTATTTATCAATACATGAAACAAAATTAACAAACGCTACGAATTATTTTTAAGAAAATTGATTTTGAATCTATTTAAAACTAGTCAACTTTTGTCGAGGTTAATAATTACTTGTATACTGTCTGGTTTTTTAATAAAATGTTTTGTAGTCGTTTAATGATTGAAATCAGCAAATGTCTAGATGTAAATAATAAGTGCACTGGTAACCACGTTTGTTTACATAGACTATAATAACACTTTGGTGCTTTTTACTACAATTTACTCGCAATGATGTGATACACCTCTAATTTGATTTAAGGCTTTGTATACAGCTTTCGGAATGTTTTTTTAAACTGTCACTAACAATAACAGTTACTTATGAATAAGACTACAAATTTCTCACGTATTGGTGCACCAACGGACAGAAAAGATCTTTCTATAATGATATATTATGTTAACATTTTTTGCTTACAAGTATTAGTAAGATAAAAAAAACCTACGAATGCTTACCTAGATGTATTTCCCTTTTGATGATATCGTGCAAGTAGCACTATAATGTATAATGCTTTTATGAACCAACTATTAAAAATGTTTATTCTTTATTTATTTAATTTTACTATCGTAATCGCAAATAGATATGCATAAGATTATAATAATGTGAGCTTAAATAAATATTTTATCTTAATCAATGTTTCATTTTCTACATGGAAAGGCTTATGAAGAGGATCTCGACCGGGGATGGCCTAACCTACGCCCACTGACGGGTGACTTTATACCCGTCAGTGGGCGTAGGAGGCTAGGCCGAAAAAATGGTCTCAAAAAATGTATCGGCACGGGCATATCATTTGAGCCTGGTAAATCATGAAACTTATGGCCTGCGGAGATGAGGGACTTTTTTTATCCGTGGATTTTTTTGTCCGCTAAAATAGAACGCTTACAATTGTACGGAGTAACGCAAGCTAGGGATTAAAAGTACCCCGTACGAATAGTTCCCCGAATAACCGAGGACATACAGAGAACGGACCGGACAAAAGTACGCGAGAGTCCCCGAAAAAAATAGAACTCTAGAGACTAGGAGAAGCAACACACACGGTGGACTTTAATCCGTGTTTTGCGCTCGGGAGTGAGGCACGTTCCTAAAACCCTAGTCTGCGTAGGCCATTATTGGGATTAGTCCCTAATCGGTGGCATTCGGACTCTTCGTGGGCGAATGTGTGTGCTGTTTTCCGACTTGAAATTTGTCTGGGTGTATGTACCTTCCTGCCGGAGGTGAGACGGTGTCAAAGGGCGTGTTTGATATTAGTCGTCCTGGGATTGGATTCGCCGGCAAAACACGTCTGGGCACCACGATAGCTGGTGATGGTCACACGGCTTGTATCGTAATATCTAATGCGATTGTGGCGAGAGGGTTGGAACTTGGATTGACTGAGCACGAAGTAAGTTAGTATTCGCAGAAATTGATTTTACACTTTTTGCAAAATCTCTGTGAGAAGGTCTATCATGAATGAATACTGCGCTGGAATATGCAGTTTCGGGCGGACACATACTTTGTCTAATGTGGAATACTTTTATTAAATAATATTATACTGTCTGATGAGTTTTCTCATCTCCTCATATAAATTTATTCCTCTCTCTCCTCATATAAACTTATATACCTGATGATAAGTTGAAACCGGTCGTATTAAATGTAAATTTAGTTAATAAAAAGTGGAAATAGTATAAAAAGTATATTATTTAATAAAAGTATAATACGAATTTCCATCAAGAAGTAACAACACATTTCATCTACTATCTAATGTGGAAGTTAGAGTCCGCGCCACGACTGAAGTCTTCCGACAAAATTGAAACTAAATCTGACGGGTATGCCAAATTGTTGGTTGTCAACAGCGTTTTCGTCATGTTCAATCATCATGATGAGCCCAAATACCAAAATAAGGAAAGAAAAAGAAGCACGCCTTTCATAGAAAATAGTTATTCATTCACAATTATTGTTATAAAATACCTAATCATATTAATTTTCTTTTATCAACGATTGCGAAATGTCTGCATTACAGTCATGTCGACAAGACGTTTCAGTTAATTTTCTTTTTGTACATACTTATACATTTTAACCCTAAAATCGTAAAGTAGAGAATGCATAGGTGACTGCCACAAAGAAATTATGTAAATATAATATATATTTATTATTTAAAAATAATAATAGGATGATTCCGATATTCAACTTCTAGCAACATTATGTTTCGAGAACGCAGGCGCCACGGCTAACGGACTTCAGTGGTGGCGCCTCTGTGGGTGGCGCGGACTCTACAACCGAATTTGAGTAATTTTTAGCTGTTATTCCAATTTACACTGTTAAACCACATAATATACTATAAGTGCCTAAAGTTAATCCGAAACTATTAAAAAAAAGTTTATGACAAGTATACGAAAATACTTTTTTCAAACAAGTTAAATAGCGAAAAAACATAAACATGCCTTGTACCGGCTCGCACAGAAGACGGCAACCTCATACGGGATGAATGACCCCGGCCGATCATATTTGGCGATCAGTTGGCGTCCAGCATGTACGAAGTGAAAAAAAACTTAAAAAATTCCTGTGGCTGAACTATTGCTCCGATTGATCTGATTTTTGTTGTGTAGCCTGGAAATGATACGCTACTAAATATGTGGTTTCATTTAATGCCTCTCGCTTGTATCAACCTTGTATATTATACTAGCTGGTGCCCGGGACATCGCGTAGCGTATTATAATTAAAGTGAAAAGTATGATTGCTGAATTTCCTGTAGGAATGAGCGACTTTCCCGTAGTAAAAAGTTTTCTAGATGTTGACCAGGCTTCGTACCTACACACTACAAAAAATTTCATTCAAATTCGTCCATTAGTCTCGGAGGTAAGCCCGGACAAAAAGACAAACACACAGACAAAAAAATTAGAAAGCATTGAAAAGTGCTCTAATACTATTTTAGTAAGTTAGTTTTTCTTAAATATATTCAATGTACAGACACAAGGAATTTACTGTTTTATTTATATGTACATAGATTTACGAGTATTACTAGAAAAAAAAGCGGTAAAAGTGTAATTGAAAAAAGGATAAAATAATAAAGACCCCCGGACTTGAAATATTTTATGTGACGAGGTACATATATATTTTACTCCCTATGAACTTTATAGCAAACACGAAAAATAATTTTTAGATCTTTTATTACAATTTTTAATTTCATTTAAAATAGCGTTTATTTATGTTGAAATTTAAAATTTTGGTTGCAGCCCCCACCGGATGTTCTTGCGTTTCTTAAAAAGATTATAGGAAGCAAAATATCGATATACCTCGTCACTTTAATTATTTAAGTCGGGGGTCTTTTAAATTATTTTAACCTCTTTTCAATTACATTTTTACCGTCGGGAGTTTTTTCAAAATTTTCTATTTTGTTTTTATATGTAAAACTTTTTAAAGAGCATTCATCCATATTCATACTTATACACAATATTATAAATATGAAAGTGTGTGTTTGTATGTTTGTCGATCTTTCATGGCGTTACAGAGCGACGAGTTGACGTGATTTTTAAGTGGAGTTAGTTGAAGTGATACATATGCCTCTCGTTGTATCTTGTTTATCTCCCACTCCCCTAAAATAGGAGAATGGAAAAGGAAAAACTGATATACAGACTCTTTGCTACAAATAAAAATCAGACCAGTGGTTTTGGAGATGAATGGTAACACATACTTACTGCAGCACCCCCTGGTGAGTTGTTACCGTAACATCTATCTAAAACCGGACTCGATTAAATCAAAACCCATCGCTGAAAACGCATTCCAATCAGACCAGTGGTTTTGGAGGTAAATGCTTACTGCAGCGCTCCCTGTTGGTTTATTACCGTAATCTAAAAATATTCACCAATCAAATCAAAACCCATCACTGAAAACCGCATTCCAATCAGATCAGTGGTTTTGGAAATGTTTACTGCAGCGCCCCCTGATGAGTTGTTACCGTAACACCTATCTAAGAACATGCACCAATTAAATCAAAACTCATCACTGAAAACCGTATTAAAATCGGTCCAGTGATTTAAGAGATATATGGAAACATTGGAGTACACAAACACCCGAAACGCATATACCATCTCCGTTCCGTCGCGTCGTGAGTAAAAATAACGTATGTTATTTGCAAGAGACCAGGTGTTGGGTCAAAGTCTAGATATCTAGGACAGGTATATCAGCTCCTTTATCATGGCAATAAATGAGCCATGGACGGACAACCACCCCCTCGACGGATCTCCGATCTCCACCTTGTCGTGGTCCCCTCAGCTTAGTAACAGTGGCTGAACCGCCAAGGTGAAGTCAAGAGGGATCCCAAGAGGGGATGCTTCGAGAGGGCTTCCCCAAGGCCCGCTCTGACCATCGGCGTGGCATGCTCCGTTGAAGCATTAGGACCAGAGGTCAGGATGGTATCCTGACCCCATCGCACGGTTCCAACGTTGGAGTAAGGACTGTTCAAAGGCAGTCGGACAGTCCCCTAAGGAGGAGGAGAAGTCTGGCCTTTTCACCGAGGCCAGCCTGTCGCTGGAGGGGACCTGTTGCTCTTAGATCCCGGGCCCTTCAATTGTAACGGCTGAAGGCACCCGCAGAGGTTTAGTCGGTAGGGGCAACCCAGTTGAACGACACTGTACCCGATTGAGCCACCCGGACTCCTGGGTAGCGTACGTAAAGGTATTCCCTGTGTTACCAAAAAAAAAATGACAACCACTCCTAAACATAATCTCAGCCACCACAAACTGGATGTAAGTACCAATAATTAAAAATAAAATTTTCTAAGATGATTTTTAAGATTTACTCAATTCTATAGCGCCCGAAAAGGGAAAATACAACGGACACATATATATTGATCGCTTCCGATATATTTTGTCATGATAGTGAAAGCAATAATATTTATAAGGCTGTGTAGGGTAAGTTTGGTAATGGTACATTTAATAAATATAGCGAACATATTTTAGATTTCTGTGTTAAACATCATCTGGAAATATAAATACTTATTTTAAAAAGAAAACTGGACATTTCATTGCTCAAAATAGCAGAGATAAGCTTTGTCAGATTGATTCATTCCTAGAAACGAACTGAAAAAATCCTTGTTGGATGTATAAAATTACTTTCGGTAATTTTTTCAAACACTTTATAAGTAAGTACCAAAGATTTAATTGCATCTGTTCAATTCTGAAAAAGAAAATGGGTTTGGCTAGGCATTTGAAAACAAAATGACAGGCAGCATGATATAAAAAAAATACTTTGGCCAAATGTGATGGAGTGGCAGTCAGACTCGACAGCAGTATCTCTCCAGCGACGTGCTGGCCTCGGTGAAAAGGCACTTCTCCTCCATGGAGACTGTCCGGCCGCCTCTGAACAGTCCCTAGTACATCGTCTTAACCATGCAATGGAGTCAGATTTCCATCCTGACTCCTGGCCCCAATTCTCCAAAGGAGCACGCCGCCGATTTGTCCGAATCGTCCAATTCGGACAAATTCGTCAAATCCGCCAATTGTCCTATTCCACGCCGCCACCTGCCGATTCAGAGGGACGATTGGAGGACCTCCTGACCTGAGCCAGCTGAGCTGCTCTTTGTCTGGCCTCTCCCCAGGCCTGTCCCATAAGGGCAGCCCTGTCCGGCATAGCATTGGGAATCACAGAGACACGCAAGCCCCCCCACCACAAGGAAGCATCTTCGGTGGGAAGTAAATGAATTCCCCTGTGTGGACAAAAAAAAGGTCAGAACGTCCTGGCACGTAAAAACGAGAGTTGACATCAGATGGTGGGATAAGGCAAGGATGAAGATGAAGAGTCAAATGGTGGAGGTAAATCAGAAAATGTGACTTGTGAATATGAAAATAAGGGTCCCACAAGGGTCTATCCTAAGGCCCTTTCCAGTGCCGGATTTACGCATAGGCCCGTGAGCGCCCGGGCCTAGGGCGCCACGATTGGGGGGGGCGCCAAAATTTTCAGGACGATAAAATTTAAGTCCTAAACCCTCCTTTTTGCTTCGCTGTAGTCGGGTAAAAAGGGCGCCGTATCAGACTGGGCCTAGGGCGGCAGTAAGCCTAAATCCAGCACTGGCCCTTTCTTATTTAGTTTATACAAACAACTTGCCATACATAATAAAAAATGTTAAAAATGGTGGAAAAATATATTATTTCTATATAATATCTAACATAATATTTACATTTGCAACTGGTTTTTCCTTCATTCTGTTGTTTCAGATAAAAGAGACTCTTGTTTACTCTCTTCTCCGAAAATAAATTTATATATTCTGTAACAAAGTAAATAAACACTAAATTTTAATAAGCAATCATTTGCCACAGTTTATTAAGTTGACTTTTATGCAAGTGTGCTTCCAATTATCAGCAATAGAATTACCACTCAATAGATTATTATATTTGCATATATTCATGTGATATTATTACCTAACAATATTAGCATTATTGAGTTACAAAAATATAAGCAGCGTCCTGCTTTTATCTCTATAAATTTTGTCTGTAATATTAGTTTGCTACAATAGCAATATTAAATCAATCAACCCCTTTTGTATCCTATGGCCCGGTTCATCTCCTAATACTGCATGTATTTGCCATAAAGTTTGAATTAATAATCATCATTATACTTCTCTAATACTCTTACTAAGCTAATATTATAAATGAGAAAGTAGAACTGTCTGTTACAATTTCATTTTGTTTATAGATTGTTCATGACATACCACATTAAACCCCTGAACGGGTATCACCAAAGGAGCAGTAACAGTGAATGAAAAAGAAAAATATTATACTATCATCCACCATATTATATTTTTAATGTGATATTTGTCTGTCAGTTATGCGTTAACAGTCCCTGAATGGATCTTAATTTTAAAAAAAGGGGTATTTTTTTCAAAAATCTTCCATTCGATTATGCCCCTAGGATGGGAGTAGGGATGAATAATACGCAGGGCATATAACCTCCTGGCGCCCAGGGATTAAATAATGTAGTGACCAATATTGTTATTATCATAACAACTTAACATACCTCTTCCATTCAATTCCAAGGCCTATAAATGTGAACGTTAAAAAACCTTGCCACAATACTGTAACAATTGCTTCTGGCTCTCTTTTATGCCCAAAATTTTTAAATGGTCTATTTCGTATAAATTGCATAGGTTTTATAATTCTCAACCTGCTCAACATAACTGTAAAAAAATATTTTATACGTTATTATTATTGAATAATTTATTTATTCTTATTTTCTAACGATAGGTAAGGAATAACTAATATCGAATTTCTAAAATCAATTATTTCTTGCTATTATTCAAATTTCAAACATAATTGCTATCAAGTAAGTTCTTCTCAGCTGCTTGCTGACAGTTGCTATGGTTGACACTTAATATTTTTAAAAATTAATCTTTACCCGTAGACAGAGGAAACTCTTTACCCTAGAGCTTAACCTACCCTAATTTTTTTATTCTCGTTTGCTTGTGGATGTGTGAGACGTGTGGGACTTGTTTAAAAAAAACTAAAAACAAGCTTACGCAGTAACATGAACTAAAAATTAAAATTTTAAGGCAAACCGCCTCGCACAGCTAGTTATTTAAATTATTTTTTTACGTGTATGCAAAATTTCAAACGATTTAGATCTCTGGAAAACGATTAAAAGGCATTTAAAGTTTTCGTTACATACAAGTCAAGCTGATGCAGTATGCTTTGATTAAATAATATAATGTCTAGTGGAGCGTCAAATCTGCGCATACGTGTCGAAAAATATCAGCCAAATATGTTGACCTATATAAGTTCTTTCCGGCTGATTAGTACCAAAATTAGTACAAATTTCCCCGCTTATGTGTCGATACGTATTACGAGCTTTAACTAATAAACAAATATCATGGATAAAATGACGGTATGTGCAATGAAACTGCGCCGTAATTATAAAGGAAGGGTAAAAAATGCCAAACACATATTACCTATCATCGGTACCTAAGTAGCAAAGAAACTGCATATTGTACTTTTTAATAATATTCGTTTCATAATTACCAAATTACGACATATTTTATCACTGTTGCCAGTTTCTTTTTTTGTTCTCTCATTTTTCATGGGTATATTAGTTTTATGTATATTTATTACATTTATCTAATTTTATTGACGTATTTTATCAAAAAAGGTGGAAATGTTTATTTAGTTTAAATATTTGAAGTTAAACTTTTTAAGCGCGCTTGACATGGGCAGTAAGCTGGCGAGAGCGTTACAAAAAAGCACACATCGGGCGAGGCCAATGGAAGTTGCCATTCACCGCACGAAATGCAACAGCACAGCTATCACTTTACACCGGTATCGTGTAAGCGAGTGGTACATCTCCGGTCGTTCCGGCCTGCCTTTTATTGAACATGTTTATTTGTAAATAAAATTTTATACGTATAGGTATGTGATTTCAAACTGTCTAAAATGTTAAAAGAAGTGTTTTAATACTAATTTAATCAACCTAATTCATTAATACAATATTTACACACATTTTATTATTTATTTAAGAAAATAACCACTTAATAAAATATACTAAAACTTATTAATATTACATACAATCACCTAAAACTATCATATTAAATAGTCTATTTTTAAATGTGAGTACCTGGTTGACCGAGCTTCGCTCGGATAAAAAACACACATTTGTCAATAGTGCAAGTAAATAATTGATTTTCTTGGTCTAACCTCAAATCAAACACTTCTTCTTTGTTTTACGCGCAAGAAATACAAGAATTCCGCCATCTATTGAGGAGTAAAAAAACCATAATAGACACGGATGGCGAACGCATCCGATAGCAAACTTATCTATAAGAAGTACGACAAACGCCATCTATTGATGAGTAGAAAAACTATAATTGACACGGACGGCGAGTTGCTATCAAATATGAACACGTTCGTCAAACAAAATTAATTTTAAGCTTCAGTAAATAACCTAGAAAAATCCCAAAGAAATAATAGCATCGCTGAAAGACAAAATAGCAGTACTTATGAACGGATTAATTTCTAGCATCAGAAAGCTCCATCTAGTATCGAGTAGAAAGAGTTTTTTACTTTTTTACCCAGTGTGGCCCTCATCGGTCATGGCGTTATAGACGGCGCTGATATTATATATTAGTTTCTTAAAACGCGGTTTTTAAAATGTCTATATCTTGAGAACCGAGCTTTTCTCGAACCTGGGACCTTGATAAATCGATTCCTTGAGCCGAAAAAGCCCTAATCTGTAACTTTCATGAAAATCGTTGGAGCCGTTTCCGAGATCCTGATTACATATATATATCATTGAGTTATTATTACTACGTATAGAGAAGCTATACCAAGCCAAAAATGTGTCGATGACATTCAGATGACAATGAGATGACATTCTATAGATTAACATCGCAGAAGTGACTCAGTACCTTTTGTACCTACAAAACTACAATTACTGTTGAGTATATTTAAATTATAGCTAAGTGTATAAAAAATATTCTGGCAAGCTCTATTTTTTTTCGTATTTAAGAGCGTTTACGCCTCCCAACGCAATTTGCCTTGAAAACAGTATTTTTCAAACACCTTAAAATCATGAACCACTTATCTTATATTATATCTTACATACTAATAATTGTAGGACATTTTCTTGTCTAAATAGTTAGTAGAAAAAATATTTCAATTAATTTAGTATGTACGCATTCTATCATGATTACTTATTAGAGGTTTGTTAATTTCCCTTTTAGCGTCAGTTTGGAGGCTCAAAATATCATAAAAGTACTGAAATATATAATTAACAAAAAATAATAACCACTTGATAAGATCCTTGAGAAAATAGTTAGTAGAAAAAAAAATTGGTTTTGGTATCTTATCTATGAGAAATTAAAATTCAAAAAATGTGAAATATTTCAAATTTTATATGTATTTTTCGACGATATACCTTATTTAATTTAATATAATAATAGCTTACCAATATACTAGAGCATATTCTTTACAATCACGCATTTAAAGTTTTGATTATTGTATAGTAATTATTTTTCTGTAAATTTTTTAAAACGTCTCTAAAACACTGGTCGTAAACGAAATCAATTCATTACGTGGATCATAGTGGGTTAATTTGACTATAGAATATACTAACATTATATATATGCTTCTCACACGGCGATGTGTATGTGTGGGTTCGAATTACCCATGAATTACATAAAACTACGTGCGCAAGGCGTAAACGCTCTTAAAATTAAATTAAAAAAGTAAGTATTCAAAAAATACTTTATGTCGTAGGTATATTATTATTTGCTTTTTGGTCTCGCCTTTAAAGTTGCATCGCCAATCTAACGGTACATAATCTAAGGTCGTAGGTATATTTAAAAAATATATGACGTGTATCAAGTGTAATATTGTTTACACAAAAACATCAAAATAAAAAAGTATACATATGGGGTAAAGAAAATATATCTTAAAATTAAGTTTAATATTTAAATTATATTTTATTTGTTGTTAGCCGCGGCTACGCTAGCGTGGTTTTTCACATTTACACATTTTCGTATTTATAATAATAAGAACAATAAATATAATATTAACACAATATTATGACTCTTGTTTAGAACACTGACGTTTCTGTCAAACATTTGACAGTAGCAATTTCATTTGATTACTAAAGACATACGTCATACTCTTTTGCGCCTATAATAGAGCCCTCTATAGCGTTTATTTAAATTTGATGGAAATGTGTTTTCCCGTGAAAGGTTATCGCCATAAAAATGAGCCAATGGCACTCTTCAGTCCTTCAAATATCTCCATACTAAATATCACATCGAGGATCCGATTGACCTGACTTGATGTTAAAGGAAGTGAAGCAGGGCAACCTATCTACATAACCTTGGTTGTGTAGATGTTTATGAGCGTTGATAGTTATGGCACTTCGACGGCTCGTTTCTCTCCTTATGGAATAAAATAAAAATCTAGCGTTATTGGTTTTTAAAAACCTACCATATAGTAAAAAAAACAGCAATAATATAATTACGTTATCGTATGGTACTGCAGATTTCTTTAAGTACACTCTTCCTGTCTTTGTGGTTTATTTGTCGTTTTCTTTGAAATGTACGGAACATGTGCGTGAATAATTTGATGGTAACCACATTTCTTCGCTACGATTCTCCTGAACAAATTTGATCCACGCACGATCATGACACCTCCCAGGAAACCTTTATATCCATATGATAATAACAATAAATATTAATTTTAATACATTTAAATATCTTAAAGTAAGTAATTACTTTATAAATTCTTAAATATTAAACTACTTATAAATTTAATAATATAAAAATTAATTACACAATAATACGTAATAATCTTTAACAATAAAATTTATACTCGTCATCTGTCCACTCTGCGCAGACAAATGTTCTTACTCTTTGAAATTCGTATAAACATTTGACAACGCCTCAAACGTTGCAGTAAATTGTTAAAAATAATTAAATTAAGCGTATTTTAAAGATAAATGTGTTTAACTTACTGATGAAAGGTCACTCCTTGATTTTTACTAATGTTTCTTGAGTTATTGGAACAATATCTCAATGCACACGAAGGCATTTTATGAAATATTAATTGTACTCTAAGACGTCACATTTAGACAAGCGCTGGGCCCGAAATAAATGAAGTTAAGAGCACGCACTCTACATCGTATGACACAACATCTAGTTGAGATTTCTTCTCTAGTACGTAGTACATATAACTCAATGATATATATATATATATATAGATAGATTTTTTCATAGCTGGTGTTATTATTCACGCACACAGAGACAGATGGACAGTGTAAAACAACGCTTGCACGCACATTTGCATATAATTATTTTTGACACGTATTCTTTTTTTGATTGTAGGGCGTAGACATTAAATAATCAGAGACAGTATGTAACAAAAACTCTGTTGTTTCTGCCAGGAGCATAATCAGAGTCTGCTACTAATCAACTTAAAAATATGAAATAAATATTAAATCATTAAAATATTATTGTATGTAGGTAGTAATATAAAATGTAAAACCGCGAAGCTAGAGCCGATGTAGGACTGTCCGCGCGGTTCGCCATTGACGGTACCTAGTCGTTGAGCCCTACCAAGTCATGAACTCAGGGGGGGGGGACACTTAGAACAGGGCTAAACTTAAAAAAAGAAAGAGTCGCCATCTTCATCATGTTGCAGTAAACTTACTATGTATTAGTGTTCATATGTACCGTTAGATGTCTCTGTAATCGCAACTTTAATGAAGAATATAAAATTAAATGATTAACTAAACTGTAATTTTAGTAACTTAAATATTTAAAACATTTATTAAGACAATTTTATAAAAACTATCTTTTGACTTTTTATTGTCAACCTAATCAGCATTAATAATTATTATGGCAATCATGTTACAGAAATCTATATTTTATGACATTCTGGCAACACTGGTCACTACACAAAACGGTCGCCACTCGCCGCATCTTGCGTTTGCGCTTATTTGTTTTGTGTCCATATCGTGGTTATATAATACTTTTTGAGTATATTACCTATAACCGCTGAACTTGTCTAGGACGGACGCTATTTTGTGTTGTTTTATTTTGCGAAAGGACGCTATTTTGTGGTGTTATTTTGCGAAAGGACGCTATTTTGTGCTGTGTTATTTTGCGAAATGTAAACTAAATTAGCAGCATTAATTGTTATAATAAAAACTTAATAAAAAATTATAAAAATAAGAATTATATAAAATAAATTGAACATTGTTGTTTTATTTATATCCAATTGTTTCATTTAACCTTTTTTCCTAGTGCCGAAATATTTTATACTAACTTTCTTGATCTGAACGAATATTCATGTGAAAATATTAACTAGTAAAATATTGCAGATGTTCCACAAGAAAGTTAACACGATATATTTCGGTACTAAGAAAAAAGGTTAAATGAACCTCGAATAATTTAATAAGAACTAAAAATGTATAGATATACGTAGGTAGGTATACATCGTTAGTTTCTGCAACAAAATGTAGCTAGCGCTTCAAAAGTGTCTTGGCTTAAAATCACACGAGAGGGCTCTCTTTTCCTGTAGTATTATGTCGATATTATTAAGAGTGCGTGAGAGGGAGTGTGACTTGTACAAAGACGAGCGAAATGTAGCGTTGGATTGCAGTCGCAATCGAACAAAGTTTTAGTCAGCTGAAGACATTTTCGCATACATGACACACGAATAGGAAAGACATGTAAAGACGTAGCTGCAAAAACCAGGACTAACAAACACGGCCGGTGACGACTGACGACTTGTGTCCACAGCAGAGGACAAAAACAGGTTGATGATGATGATGACGCATGTTCTGTCGCTCTCACCAAATAATAATGCGCGGGAGCGAGAAAACAAGCGTCACCACTTGCTTTTTTAGGGTTCCGCAGCCATAATGGCAAAAAACGGAACCCTTATAGATTCGTCGTGTCTGTCCGTATGTCACAGCCAATTTTTTCCGAAACTATTGGGCCGTCGTAGTTGAAACTTGTAAGTTGATGTATTCTGTGAACCGCTATTAGAATTTTGAATAAAAATAAATAAATTAAGAAATA
>LUGF01051262.1:86029-117962 GCA_001625245.1 Calycopis cecrops | reverse complement strand
TTGAGGTAATTATCATCAATAATGATGGGTTTCGAATAACCTATTTGTCTATACTACATATACACACACACACACATTACGCCAGTTCCCTAACAGGGTAGGCAGAGAGAAACGATTGCCACTTATCATGATCCCTCACATATTTGTTTTACTTTCTCCACATTAATAACTCTCTTCACACAAACACGCGGGTTGCGAAGACTTAAACACCAAGATATAAATGTGATACATCACAAAATAACTATTTAGGAACCAAATGTATAATAAATATATTTATATTATGTGTATCATTATTCACATTATTCGCTAGCCTTTGCCAGAACATCGTATACTATTTAATAATATTATTAATGTTTTCACCGATTCTTTTAAATTAAAAACATGGGTTAAATGAAACGATGTCATTTTTTTTTGTTGAGTTTCGTTCCTCCATGAAACGTATAAAAGTCCACGACCCCAGGTTCTCGCGCTGTGGTCGAAACTAGATATGTTTTTGCTAGTACCTTTAATAAATACTTTATCTTGATTAAACCGTAAAGTAACTACAATATAAACTGTGTATTTGTCTTGTGTGTATATTTTGGTAATAATTAACACATCTTATCCTGACGTATCATAACCTCTATTTAATTGTTACAAAACATGGTCTTAATAACAACAACCGTATCGATTTTTTTTTGAGTTTGATGGTTGATAAGAAATAGAAATTTATAATTTAAGTAGGTTTTTTTTGTATCTTTCGTATACAAGATAATCTGAAATTGTCAATAACGTTTTTGTGCAATATAACAATACGAGGTAGGTTTATAATTATATAAATGATAACGACTAACGATGGATTTTGAGGCCAGTGCGCTTTGTATAGGTTGTGTTTAATCATTTAAGAATATATTCGCCATTACATTAAATACAGTCGCTATAGAATCAGAGGGATGTTATATCAAGGGTCATGAAGGCAATAAACAACCCTTTATATAATCCGTGTGATTTTATAGTGATATCATTTTCTCTTCTTGAAATGCTCTTCCTTATTATGTGAAACTGCTTATTTTTAAGTTTCGAATATAATTTATATAAATGTGCTACTGTTTTTATGGGTTAGATCACCATTTGTGTGTTGGCAACCCTACTTAAAATATAAAAGTTTTGGACACATATATATGTAATACTGTATATTTTATCATTTTAATAAATTAATAAAATTGACAATTATTTACATGTCTTCAAATATTTAAATCCTATTTATTTTTCGAATAGTGGAACGGTTTGTATATCCAAGATGTGTGTGTATATTAGTTTTGTAAAAACGACGCAAGTTGTACTTTTATCACTTACACTCAACGAAATATATTTAAAAATGAGAAATATTATATATGAAGATGATGGATTTTCCAAAACCTTACAATATTTTCGTTTTGTAATATAATGATTATTTTTGATGATAGCAATACTTGCACATCTTGATTATGTATGAGTTGAAGATAAATATAGTGATCAAGGTGACAGTGAAACATAAAACGATTGGTAATGTTACTAGCCCCACAAGTATGTAAACGCGTAAATGCTCGTTTGCTAAAACATGTACCTTAAGAATATTCTTAATCTTCTATACAACTTAACGTTTAAATTTATAAGTGTGTAAATAAAAGCTCATTATTATTGTAATATGATTGTAAAATAATTTCTATTTTGTCATTTTTTGTATAAACATGTTCCAAAGCATTTCGTTCTCGTATTGTAAGTAGTGCCTTATTTAATTATGGATGTTTTTCGTAATGCCACTTGTATCTGTCAACAGTGAATCCGCCGTGTTTTAGAGAGGAGTTAGACAGTGCCCATTTCTGTATAATATTGTGATATAAGTTGTCCTTTTTGTTTTTTTTTTGCTCAAAATTGTTCTCTTAATCATCGATCTGTGTACTTATATTCCCTGAAATTTTATAAGACTGTATTTAATTTGTTATGTAAAATTGTTATCTCTGGGTTACAAATATAGTTATTTTGAGACTTAATATTGTTTTTATTAACCTTTTCTCTTATGCTGAAGAATTAAGATAGATAATTTCTCTGATAAACTGCCTCGTGGTCTATTCATGATCGATAGATCGCCAGGTACCGGACTCGAGATCCGGGGCGGTGTTCGTCGCCAAGTCATGATTGGATAATGGGATTCTAGGAAAATTTAAGGTAAATTCGTCCTGTTGAGATAAAACGATGATGAAACCATGGAGAAATCAAGGGCAGACCTCAAATTTTATAACCACATATAGGTTTTTTTATGATTTCATGTTTCCTGTCGGGCCATTATTTAGCCTCAATCTTCCACTTAATAGCGAGGCTTTAATCGTAACAGCAGACGCCATAGTCCGATGGGCTTTTCAATACATCGTTCTTAGTTTTTTTATTATTTATTAGAGTTATTTAACTGATACATAAAAAATAGGAAAACCAAGGAACGATAGTATGGCCAATACTATCGTTCCTTAGTTGTTGGTTTTTTTTCAAATCACTGAGTTAGCTAAAATTAATAATTAGGTAAATAAAAATACTTTTTAGTTGAAAATAAATATTTTATTTAAATAATAATCGTCGAAATTGATTCGTTTACACGACCAGAGCTCGGGTCGAAGTGACTAGACTTTACACTCAACATTATATCATATAAATATTTGTATTAACAAAAATCTCTGTACAAGAAGATCAACAACAAATAATCATTTAGTAATTAAAGTTATTCGCTACTTATTGTAAAATATATTTCATATTATAGCACTAATACTCGAGTATTAGATAAATCACCAAAATACATAACACGCTGTAAGGAGCTATATACCTAAAGATGCATCCTATTAAATTATGTTAGTCTTTCTTATTAAATCCACTGCCCGCCTTTATCCTGTTGCATTTAGATTTCGAATTTGGAATTCAACATATTTTTTTTAAATATTTTCACTTGAACACTAACAATTTCTAAATAAAAATTGCCATGTCGTTGACGATGACGCGTCTTTGGAAAATAAATACTCCTTAAGTAGTTATTAACTACAACTTAAGGATTTAACTGCCGTGTTCACATACTCCTTTTTTCTTCAACTCCCATTTTATTTTTAGGAATAATGACAGTGGTCCTTAAATAAAGGGTGTTTTAGAACTCCGTTTCGCCAAGGACGTTGTACATGAGGCGCTTAAAAGAATTCGATTGTTGAATGTGCTCTTCGTGCAATGAATTTACCTGCAAGTAAAAAAATGCTAGAATGTTCTTTTAAGTAAATTTAATCAGTTGCCTCTGCCTTGCATACAGGAAATGCGTAAGCTTAACTAATTATCTAATTAATTAACTTGATGAAACAACAGAAGTAGCTAACACGAACGTAGTGAATGTAACTAAAATATTAGTTACTATCTCAACACAAAATGGTTGAAATATTCGTCTAATTTATACGAAATTTAATGCAGAAAAAAATGTGCCATCTGACGCCCATCAACATCGCTCTAAATCATAGGTTCCCAAACTTTTTCGTCTAACGCCCACTTTGAAAATCAGTTACTTCGTATCGCCCCCTTATTAGTTATTACACCTTGATATTCAAAGACAATTATGTCGTTTCTGGCCCCTTACCGCCCCCCTCAGAGCATCTAGTGCCCACAAGGGGGCGTTATCGCCCACTTTGGGAAAGACTGCTCTAAATGGATCTCTAGTGATCCATTTTATATACTTTCATAAATCATACAAAATATAGTAGTTTTCACTTGATCTGCGACTTATAGGCACCAGTCCGGTCATGCCAAATCGTTTCAAGTGCTAAGCAACAATTGGGAGAGGGTCTCCTCTTCATTGATATTCTAATGATGACAATGATTACTCATTAAAGTAAGATAAGTAGATAGTACCATGCAGCCGAATTGTGTACCTCACGTTTACACGATACCAACGTAAAGTCACAGCTGTGCTGTTGCGTTTCGTGCTGTGTAAGTATTCGGTGGCCCATTTAAGAGGAAGGAAGGTAACGCTTCTGTACAACCTCTGTGCGGGTGTCTACGGGCGTCATGACCCGTTTTCCCCCTATACTATAATATATATATAAAAAAAAATATATGAAATACAAAAATATAATTGTATATATGTATTTAGTTGTAAAGTAGAAGATGAAAATCTGAACTCAACAGTAATTTGGCAATGTACACTCTACCTATTCCAGATCAGTTGGCGTTCATTGAAGTAAAAGTATCTTTTTTGGTAGAGTATAAGTTAAGTAAGAGAGGTATAAGTTCAGTTTTGGGCCGATAAAGGCTGATGATAACGATAATGTTGATGATGATGATGATATGTAATAAATGTTTCCCTACGTTTTTTTGGTTTATATATAAATATAAAACAATAGGTCATAAAAAAAATGAAGAGAACTTACGAAGGTAGTTTGTTTTACTTTCTGGTTAACCTCGGTTTTCATGGGTTTCGGAATTGGCACCTGCTTCTGAAAGTTCAATTAGATACTTAGTTGTTATTTCCGTGACATAGACAGTTAATTCGTTTAAAACATTAAAGCCTAGAAATATCTTAAAAAAAAGGAGTACTAGCTTATACGTATTCAATCAACTAAAGAGCAAATTTTTTGTAATTGTTGAGAGGATAGATGAATAAATACATTATCCAATGCGTATTGTTCCTTCTGCTTATAAAAAGCTACATGAAACATAACTTTAAAAAGTCCGAATACTAACCGCATAATATTATGGTATAAGACTGGCTTTAAAATAAAAACGATTTTTTGACTACGTGCTACAGGTTATCATCTGCTACGCCAACGTAGCAGTGCTACGGTTGACTCTACCCTGGTGCTACATTGACGCGCCTTGAGACTCAGCTTGTTGTACTTTCACTTATATTTGTAATTGTTTTAGATATACAATGTAGGTCTAGTGAGTAAATTATTATTTAACTTATTGCTTAATTTGAGGAATCAATAACACTCAAAAATTCAGAACGCTTAGTTGTCGCGTCGGTAAAATAACATAATAATACATTTAAAAAAAACAAATTAAAAAAGGGGACCATAAGAACTGCCGATAGAAGTAAAAACTCAAAACTATCAAGTTACAATTACTTGTATTTAGTAGTACACATGTAGCTACAATGCGCTACGAGCTAGCGCAGCTCCACTTTTCTGTGCTACGTAACATGATGACGACCCGAACTTAAAATATTTTCTCTGTCTAACCGCGATAAAGAAGTTTTGACATCAATAAATAGACAACCTTATATCTCACCTTAGCAGTAGGTGCTTCGAAGACCTTAGTTTGAACCGGCGTGCCCTCTTGCACGACGTCTCCTAGGTTGTCCTCCTGTAGCGCGCGGTAGGTGTCGGACTTGGCCGGATCGTACACCAGGGTCGGCTTGTGTCTGTGGTAGCGGGCGCGGGCGCGGGCGCGGTAGCGGGTGGCGGGGCGGGAGTTAGTTTTTAGTCAGTTAGCGGGCGCAAAAAATAGTAGAGAGAATATAATTAATTATTATCTCAGTAGGCCCGGGTGTATTAGTATGAACATTGAATTTAGTGTTTGTTTTTAAGGAAGGTGAGGTCAATAAAAATACTAACATTAATCGTGTAGAATAAGTCCTAACTACGTATTTAATCTTATCGCTAAAAATATAGATATTAATTAAGAATAAATAAAAATAAATAATGCTTATTATCTAAGATGACAATGCCATTGTTACTGGCGCAAGAAGAGTGCAAATGCTGATGTTCGAGTGACTTAGTTATGGTCGCCTTACTCTCAGATCAGTTATGATAGAGACAAGAAGATAGCGAAATAAAAATAAATAAGCATTAATGCGACATGTAAGATGGACGTCGACTGTTGTTTCGTCGACGTTGTCGTTTTTTTTAATAAAACACTTGCCTCTTCATTACGTGCGGTCGCCCGTAATAGCCGTTAGAGCTAGTTGAGCAAACAAAGTTATATTTAAGCTTTTAAGAACTAAAATATGTACATAAAATTACTGATTCACGCGAAGATAGACTGAGCTGTGTAAAGTGACTGTGGTCTGAGTATGATCACAGATTACCGAAGCCTAACGAATTATTGATTGATCTTGGAAAAGATGGGACGATGACGCTGCTGAGGCTGTATATTCAAACGAGATTGACACGTTAAGGCACGTTGAAAAATCAAGAAGCCTATGAAAATCGGCGGCCTGTGAAATCGGACTGATTATGTTGATGATGACCTTAGCTAAATTACTAATAGACAATAATTTATGCTCGGCTCTTCCTTTTGGGTAAATTTAAATCAGATTGGAATTCGGAGAGAGTGAATTACTCAATTTTATAAGCGATGTGTATTTTCATATAACTTATGGTATGTGCCTAGCGTCTGTATTACGAACGCTTAGGTATTACAGTCATTACGAGGCGTCCTATAATTAGGTCTAAACATGTAGAATGTCAGGTATTTTCGTTTGGCAATCGGCCATGCTCTTGAAAGTCAAGTTTTAAAATGATTGGTTCTCTTGGTGACCTTCATTTGTCTTGCCAAATTATAAATATTAATTATTATAAACTTTCGATTTTATTAATTAAGTAAAACGGTTAATTAAGTATAATATTTAATTATTACTACTCGCTATTATACATGGGTACATATCGCTAGTGTATTGACCTCGAATAAAACTGGACGTATTCCAGGGATTTTATAAAAATACATTGATCATTATCATCATAAGCTTATTTCGGTCTATTTCTGAATAGGTATAATCTTCTTTAAGGAACGCCAAGGCTGGAAGTGCTTGTTACTCAACGGATCATCGTCCCATCAGATTAAATTCGTTTTCCATTGTGAATACGTTAGGTATACGTATTCACAATGGAAAACGAATTTAATCCGAATATATCAAAATGTATGCAAATATATTTTTGTTCATTTATCTAAAGTACTTAGGTCTTTCACATCGAAAGAGAGGCGTTTTTCTTAAGTTTCCGCAGTTCATATTCGTATCCTATCTTTATGTAGAATAATGAACTAACCCTATCTATTTACAGTATGTACATGAATCCTACTTATGTGTTGTGCCGTCCAAGCCTTTAATTGACGTAGAGCGAAGTTGTATCAATGCGCACAAGGTCCTAAGGTTTTTATTTAGGGTACTAACTTTAATTATTAACAATTAATGTTTTTGTCTTTTTGATTTTCATGTTCTATTGAAGTTTCAACCCCCTTAAATGTGGATTTTTTTTGGGTAAAGGGTAGTCTCATCAGGGCTATTGCGGAGGTCGATATGTCGAACTGTGGCTTGACAAAAACCAAACGGTGTTCCGTCTCGGTAGTCAGTACTGTGGGGTTCCGGAGAAATAATATTTGGGCCCTGGATCCACTGTACAATTCGCTCTACCTCAGGACAGCTGGCTTAAATAAAAACTTGAAATAACTTATTGAAAGTCATCAAGATACTTACGGGAGAGGCGATGTCTGTTGCCTTATTGAGTTCTCAATATTCTGTTGAGAATATAGATTTATCGGGGAATTGAACTGCTTATGCACCACCTGAAATTATTTCGACGTATGAGGAACTGACTTTGGAACTTGAGTAAGTTTGTTAATGATTTTTATACCAAGACCAATCGAATATGTTTTAGGGTAATGCGCGTATTAATATTTAGCTGATGTCTTGGTCCGTATCGAGACACAAGTAATTGAATGATCACGAGCCATGGAGATGTATTTTACATGACGGATTTTTGATTAGGTATTCGAACAGTCTTTATCAATCCAAATGGCGCGATGAATAAATTAAAAGAGATTCACAACTACGACAACAAGCAAAATATATGAATATAGGTACATGAAAAAGTAAGCTGACGATACACTGAGTTGTATAAGCCATAAGGTGACAAGGTCCCTTAGGAGCTTGCCGTTGAGGGCCCTGATAATAAACAGTTGCGGGGCCCTGATAATAAACAGTTGGGGGGCACCTCAATAAATGCAACACTGACGACATTTACATTTTCATTGGGTCACCAAAGAAAAGAAAATGGCTATAAAGCCTTCATATTACAGTAAAGCAAACTTAAATTTTGAAAGCTAAAGTTTCATCAAATATTTCTGTAAACAGTCTCATTTAAAAGATAAGGTTTCTTTTTTAATTTTCAAAATTATTGTAGAAAATGTGTGTAATATAAAGTAATATGAAGGTGCTTTTGACCCCATCATAATCTAAAGTAAGGATCTCCAGGATCTTTACAGTGTATCATCAGATAAAAAAAAAACGTAAAGCGCAATGGCGATGATTTCATGCCCAAAGCTTTTTTTCACACAACGTTAACCACCTTATTAGCATCTTCACCGACCACTCGCTGCAACACCGATTCTGCCACCTGATTTGTTACCAAAAAATCTACATGTTACATTGTGCGATGCTCTGTTATGCGTATTAGTTTCTAAAGGAAGGATCTGTGTTCTTCTAAAAAGCAATACATACTCAACGATTTTTCATTGATTTCTGCTTTTTTCTAATTATACCAATATTTAGTCTTGTTACTATCTTTTACTTCGTTTTTTATTCTTTATTTGTAAATTTTATTCATCAAATCTTACGAAAACTTGACAAAGCCTGCTGTAACGAACTCAATAGGTATTATTTGATATAGTCATTTAGAATAAGGTTTTATCACACAATCATTGCGCTTCCGACAGAAATCACAATCGTTTATAATTTGAATTATGAGTTTATATTTCAAAGTTAAATAGATTTCTTATATTTTGTTCAATCGCAGTAGGAACTCGTTCAACGATCATCAGTTACAGGGGTCGTGTAGTTTTTGTAACGTTTCACTGAATGATTATAAAGTCTTCTTACCATGTTAGTACCTACGTTGTAGGATTAACGTGCAGTGTGCATGCTAACTGTGTGTGCATAATATATGTGCATAGTCAGTGTAGCTACGACAATAATATCTAATATAAAGTTTATTTATAATATGTACAGGGGACATTCTATATAGGACGTCTATGATGTGAAATTTACTAAATTAGATTGGCGCGCTATTTCAGGTATTTGGTACGTGGGAAGTTAGAAATTTCGTACAGTGTGTAAAATGTCACTGTGAAATCTGTTTTTATCGGGATCACAAATATTTTTTCGTATGTATATAAATTCTTGGTGACGTTTCAATCGCCTATGACGAAACCTTGTTTATGTGAAGAATCTTATATTGAAACTGGCAAAACTTTATTGCATTGGATCGATCGAAACCACGCAACAACAACCCAGACCTAAGTCCATGTGCAAGTTTTGCTTTTAATGTAAATTGTACTAAATAAAATCCTGCTTTAGAGGTTATATTAAGTTTTAGGGGTAACTATATTTTAGGTACAATCATAAATTCCAATTAGATATTACGTGAATTTCATTATTTTGTATAAAAAAAACTAATCTACTCCAAATTACAATAAAACTAATTTGCCTAAGATTAGTTATAATATAGATATACTAACCATACTATCTGAATAACTATAATAATATACGTTGTTACGAGTTGATAAGAGCGAGAGGCATTAAATGAAACCACATTTACTGTAAGTGCCTACAGTTAATCCGAAACTATTAAAAAAAGTTTACGATAAGTATACGAAAATACTTTTTTCAAACAAGTGAAATAGCGAAAAAATGTTATTACTCTCTGTACCGGGCAGCTACAGCGAGCACAGCTGCGATTCAGCGTGTACGAAGTGAGAAAAAACTTTAAAAAATTCCTGTGGTTAAACTATTGCTTCGATTGATCTATTTATAGTTGTGTAGCCTGGAAATGATACACTAAATATGTGGTTTCATTTAATGCCTCTCGCTTTTATCAATCTTGATATCAAAATTTTTTGAATTAAATTTTTTTTACAGGTTAATTTTTACAACATTTGTATGTTACCTTTTGCCTCATGACGGTGTCGCGGTAGTCGTGGTGTGGTGGCGCCCTCATGGCAGGGTTGGGATGGTGGCGCAGGTAGCTCTCCGTGGGTCCGGGCTCGCGGCGGACCTTAGCGCCGGGCAACACCAAAGGCGTGGTGCGGTAAGGCTGAAATAATATGCAAAAATGTAAAACTTTTTGCCATGTGCAACTTCCCTGAACTTGAAGAATAATTAATGTTTTGTCTGGTTGCTGTGCCAGTCAATTTATTCATAAGCTCGCCCTTCTCTTTCATGTTTAAAGGAGGAAATGTAAATTTTGCGTACGCCTTATATATTTTTATAATGTTTGTCTGGAATTAAAAGTAGTTACAGACAAATATGACCTAAGGCGACATGACGTACGCATGCTCAAAGAGGTCATATTTATCTGGAACTACTTTTAGTTCCAAACAAATATGAGCCATGATCTGTACGCATGTTGAAAGAGCTCATAATATTCTGAACTGAACTAAGGCGACATGATTGGTAAAAGCCTTTAGAAATGTAATTTGTTGTTGCGCTTTAATTTGTACGTAATATTATCGATTCTGTGAACACGTTGTAAACATTTCCAGACAGATTTTGAGATCTAGATACAGCCCCGGTCGTCTGACCAATTGAAGTGTCTAATTTTAACTCGAGGTTGGTTCAGGCCGTTATGATTACTGACATCGTTTTGTTATATTTAAGATAATGTTCTGTCCCAACTGGGTCAGGATCAAATTGAAACATAATATTAATTCCATCCATTACATTTTAGACGTATGCTTTTCATTCCCACACAAAAAACACAAAAAAACATAGCAAACTAAACAAAAACATTTTTTTGTGTCTTGTCATTTCTTTATTTTATTATGTACATTATCGTCTATATATAATATTGTTTCATCCGACCGATCACACTCTTATTTCGTTCTGAAGCGTACGTTTTGGAGCATTAAAGCTTCTTTGAAATTGCATACTGTAACATATGCGTATCTTTTAACAGAGTGCGCTGGTAGACCATAATTAACATTATTATTTACATTAACGCATTACACTAATTGCTGATGATCTCTGGTGCGCTCATTAAGCGTCGACCTGTGCGATTGTCGTTCCACCAGGTTGATCAACCGACATTTCGTCTTTCTAAACAACAACCACCAAATCAAAACTCTACTGGACTGTCTGACATCTGTTCTTCGAGTATGTGATCTGTCCAATGCATTTGAATAATCTTACGCATCGCTTTGCATCAGTTATTGGGTGGATGATCAATATAAATCCTATTTACTAAAGAGCGTCGCACGCTTCCAAGCTTGTTGAGCTGCGGTAGACTTGCGCGCCAGTCGTAAATACGGAGGCCATGTTTCGACTTTGTAGTCATCACGGAAAATCACATTTTTAAATATTTGTTTTTAGAATTTTTAAGTATTTTGAGAAGTTAACTTATTTTAATGTTTTTGCAATATAATAATGTTTAGAGCTTTGTGCAAAGTTACAAATTTTAAATTGAAAATAAAACCGTTAAAATAACCACAGACGTCGCAATACGTCGGTGAAGCGAATACATTATCACTTTCGAAATGTATCAAATGATTTTTATATAATGCGAGCAACATAAATCTTATTTTTAACCTTGACTCAACGAGTTCGATGTAATTGGATATTTTGTTTTGCAAAGTGCCAGAGTCTATAAAAGATAGAGCATCGTATGTAACGGCCAAAAATATTCGTGTAATAGACATTACGAATTCACCAGCTAACAATAAGCGATACATATAACGACAGCAAGGACTGTAGTAGTATGCGATACCTAGAGACTAGCCAATGGGCGTACAACAAAATTTCGATGTTTATTTTCGTCCATTCGATGTTTACAAAGCCCGAGCTTTGGCTACTGACGCAATTCTTCAACGTTCTCTAGGTTACTCTTTGAAAGATTTCAATTCATAACGCGTTTAACTATTATGCATTGCCGCAAAGCTGCGTATATATAAAATATTTCTGAGAGACCAAGGAAAGTGTGGAGCTATCTTGAAGATACATGATGAGAAAAAACATGCTGAAATGTTAATTCCCTGTCTAGTGACGTAATTAAATAAAAAGGGATATATTATTAAGGCTGTTTCGATAGATATTTTTCACAAAATTGCCGTTTTAAAGTACGTATTAGTGTATCATGTAGTACCGGGGTTATCTAGTCAAAACAAATATGTGTAACTTTTAATATAAAAATTAGAAGAATAGAAGAACGAAATAGATCTGACTAGATTAATTGTATTGCAGTAGAATTACTTCACTAAAGATTGACCTATGTTCGAATGAAATGTGGCAAGTTTATCTATTACAATTAAATGTAATTTATTTAGAGCTAGAGTCATTGCGCTTCTTCACGCTGAATAAATGGCCGCTCTATTTATTCAAAGTGCAAGTAATTTGCATATAATTTGCCAATGGTTGGCATACGTTTACGTTTATTACGTTATTATGTAGAGAATATATTTAATATTCTAATTATTTTGCTCTAGAGCTGTAAATGTATACTTTAACGTATTTACATAACACAATTGATTATTATCTAATATTATTATTTCTAATTATGCTATACAACTGGGTATTTAAACAGTATTCATAGTTAATAAGAGCACATTACTTTTCTGGCAGATAAATAAGGTTAAAATTTTACACTTGGCTTGTCGCGAGCGTAATTTCTTATCCTCTACTAAAGTTTTATGTACTCGTAATTAAAAAAATATCTTATTTTCATGATTTCCACGAAATTCCAAGAAAACTTGAAACGCAATTTCATTTTTTATATTTTTAATTCGAAGGCGAAAATTTTGAAGATTTTGAACACTTTATCGGATCGAACTTTCTAGATATACTGTTTCATTATATCACTTCACGAAGTATATTGTCTATAGATTAAAAATAGTTCGTCACATAATACACTTGGTTAGTAAGAATGTGGAGATTGAACATCGGGATATTCCAAAAACGCACCCAGTTGGTGACAACTTCTTCATCAGGATGCTTTGGGTCCTGGTATCCGTTGGGGAAGAAGTTGGGGTTGAGCGCCATTGTAACTACCAGCGCGGACGTGTCGTGGAGCGAGCGATCGCGGACTGCGCCTCCAGCCGTTCCCCAGCAAACAACAATTTCAATGCATTCTATTTTGGAAATATGACGGGAAATTAGGCGTCAACGTGGGCGAAACCTCCGCCTAGAGCCTTGCGGAATGCGTGCGAAATGATCACTATCATGGAAACACTATTGTTTCTAGACGATTGTCTAAATATTTATCGAAGATTATGGAACATTCATTTGTCTGACAAATGATGAGGGTCACTCGAAACGAAAAATTCTACCTACTCAATTACGGAATTATTGTTAAGATCTTAAATCAAAAATAAATAATGAAGTAGTGTATTCGCAGTATTTAATATCAATATTATTAATTACATAACTTATATAACTCTCTGTATCTCCGATAAAGTATTTTGATTGTGATATAACCGAACGCAATAAGACGTAACACAGCTGCACTGCATAGACGTCTGCCTACGAATCTTCCAGAAGCGACCTTAATACATCGATAGTATCGAAGGTTATTATATGGTGTAATTAATATTATAACGAAATTAGAATTTTGGCAACACTCCAGATTAAAAGCGCGAGTTAAAAAGTGGTCTATATATAAACAATTTTGTTAGAAGCACACTAACAAAATTGATATAGAACACTGAGTACTGCCCGTTCGTATTAAATCATTACCAAAATAGCTGGTTGTTATGATAAGAGTATGGACGACATTACAGAGTGCATTACTATAAATTCAACTTGTGTAAGGTTCTAGATCTTATACTATGATTATTAAGATTGCCTTCTCCAATAGGAATCGACACGTCTCAAATTCTCAACTCTTCCAAGTCACAGTTTCCCTACCTATAATTACGTGACAGTGACATGTGTCATCATGACGCCTAAGATAGTTCACAATATATATTATTTAGAACGACGCGGGCGAGTAGTACCGATGAAATGTTACATCACATAATGTGTCGTCGTATAACTATGTCCTGGATTGTCCTTGTATTTAATCGATATTTACACACACCCCATACTCAGGACAGGCTCGACTGTGGAGGTAATTCTTGCCTTTGTGATATTGCCAAGAAATTACGGAAATGCTTTCGCTACGTTGTCTATTCAGGTCTTTGGAGATGTATTCAGGCTTATTGGATGTAAGGGGAAAACAAGAGGACATAATATCTGTATAGCCTATATTTAGGGGCATTGGAATTCATCTATATTAACCTAATGTCCTATTTTAGCAGCAATGAAAATGGCTGAAAAGAAGAAAATATTTACATAAACTGACGAAACCCCTTCTATTTTAAGATTTAGAGACTTGATATATTGGGTTGCTACTTAATGAAGCGACAGTAAATTTCATGTGAGTTGGTAATAAATATGTTTAGGTGATTTGGCACGGACACCCGTATGATAAGAGGGCGAAGGGCGATTTATAAAAGTTTAATCTGGCAATTAGATGTGTCTGAATATCAACCGAGGTAACAATGAAAATTTAACTTTTTATTTAACCTTGAGGTTACATTTTTTACCATCTTCACTAACCCTTGACCGACTTACGCCGAACATTCTCTATCCCTTTATCTGTTAACTCTACGTTAATTAATTCTTCGTTTTTTTTCTTTTAATTAATTGAAACTATTAGGTTTAGGTTTATTACGTGCGATTGACATGTAAAAAAAAATATTATTAAGCACGTGAGTTGTTACTACTTTACTTACTCATGTGTTACTATTACGTACGATAGTAATATAGTTCAATGCTAAGCACCGAGCAAATTATATTTACAAAATTGTTACATGTAGTAGTTATTATTTATTGAGTGTCAAATTACACTTTGTAACAAGACATTATGTAGAAAAAAACCGGCCCAGTGCGGGACGGACCCGCTCACCGAGGGTTCCTCACCAACGAAAAGTATACTTGTCATTCGACATTTTTTAATTTATTTATGTTTTGAGTTAGTATTTATGTAGCGGTTCACAGAATACATCAACCAACATAGTTTCAACTAGGAAGGCCCAATAGCTTAGGACAAAAATGGCTGTGACATACTGACGGACGGACGGACGGACGGACAGAAACAAAAATCGGTTTGAGCGAGATATCATTATTAGTTTTTGAGAAATAATACATTTTCAAAAAACGCAAATACAACTTTGTCGTTCATACAAACGCTATTAAAAACCAAGTTACTTTATTTTCTGGTTAAAAATATCGCAAACACCTATACCTTTCGTTGGAACAGAACCCTCGATGTTTGAGTCCGACCCGTACTTGGCCGGTTTTTGTATATTTCTTCAATGACTCTAAATAATTTATCTCTTTGAAGTTTCATTAAAGGCGTACTGTGGCTGACAACTTTATTCTGTTGAATTTATTCCTTGCGCCATCGAGCCATATGGCGGAAGCGAGCTCATCGCCTTCGTTACTTCCTAGTGAAAATTGTTTACATCGCCGTGTGTGTACTGTTGTTCGTCAGTCATTTTACTGCGTTGTTTCAACATTTAAGGATTGCACAAGTGCACATTAAATAAATAATATAGTGACTAGATGGAGTGACGACATACGCAAAGTTGTGGGTAGGAAGTGGGAAAGGTTAGCCGAAGATCGAGGCCAGTGCCGTGCTGTGGGAGAGGCCTATGTCCAACAGTGGACTGCAATAGAATAGATGATGATGATGATGATGATGATGATGATGATGATGATGACGATGATGATGACATAAAATAAAATGAAAACTGCCATTACATGTAACAACTACTCAGGAATTATTGCCGGAGACGGTTAAGTTGAAAGAGGCTTTAATAGGTGAGTGTAACTGGCTATCTCTAGTAGTATTAGATTTGATTAGTGTTGAAGGTATAATTTTTCAAAATGGAATCGTCTCCACAACCACTTACAAATACATAACAAAAACAATATTAAAACCATACATATATTTGACTGACTGTCGCCCATAGACATCCGTATAGAGGCTATACAGATACGCTGCCCTCATTTCTCCTCCCACCTCCATGGGCCACCGGCTACTTACACACCGCACGCACGTCTCTTTACGCCGGTCTCGTGTAAGCGAGAGGTACCTCCCCGGCCGTGCCGGCCTAATTCGACTGCATGCAAGCACGCAGTGTGGCACTACCTCTTTCTAAAATATGTAGTACAAATACCTACTTGGTTTTTGGAGTACTTCGTAAAAGTATATGTACTCATATTCCTCCTTTTGTAAACATGGGTAGGTATCTATTAATAGTCACTTCAATAGTTTGCTTCTATCCTATAAAATACTAACCTGGCTATTGATAGACTCGTCGACCGATTCATCAGTACGTATAGAAGACGGCGACAGCAGGAAACTTCTGTAATCTCCCTCCTGCTGCACGGACAGCCCCTGGTAGTCTGATTGTTGGCTCTGCAGTGGTCTCGGTGTACTCCGGGGTAGCGATTCGGGACCTCTCATGCAGGCTGGTGGGTTGGGGCTGACTTGCCTGATGTATGAAAAAGGAAGGCGTTGTAGTTAGTGCTTGGTCGGTTCATAATTAAGGTAAGATATAATATACGTCAACTATGATTCCAAATCGTACCGAGTGGCTATATTGCTTTTAGATTAGAGGCAGGTCATCACCCGTTATTACCTCGTTAGCTTGGCGAAACTTCGGTGGCCTGATTATCACATTCGAAGCGCCTCAACAGTTTAAGTAGATATTTTGTTGGTTTAATCTTAACTAGGAAATAGTTTCGTGCATAAAGGAATTTACGGTGACACGAAAAAAAAAGAAAATCCTCTAGGGAACTTTGAGCTTAAAAATAATTTAACGTCTCTTAGGCTGGTTTTAGTGTCACGCGGACCGTCCGCACGGATCGCTCCGCGCATGCCGAAATGTATTACAGCTAGGGAGTGTTTTAAAGTATGTAATGCAGACGGGTCCGTACGGACGACCGCTCCGCGCGGACAGCTCCGTGGCACGGACGCGCCATGCGGACGGCTGCGGAGCTGTCCGCGCGGACGCGTCCGTACGGACGGTCCGCGTGACACTAAAACCAGCCTTAAAGTATGTAATGCAGACGGGTCCGTACGGACGCGCCATGCCGACGGCTGCGGAGCTGTCCGCGCGGACGGTCCGCGTGACACTAAAACCAGCCTTATGGGTAATAATCATTCACATAATACACGTTCTCGGATTTTAAAATTTACAGTGTGTAAGGTGAACAAAGGTTCAACATTTTATGGTCATCTATATCTTCCCAACTATAGCCTATGAAAAGAAGCAAATGGAGATATCTCAACACAGTTTGGCATTAAATCTGCCTCATATTTACTTCTCTACGTTATCAGCCATGAAGTTTAGGAAAAACTCTAAAAATTGTGTGGCAGGTAAGATTTGACTTGATCCAGATTGGATGTAAATAACGTCATCTTCAAACAATAACAAAAATTACACTTTTGAAATTGAAATACCTAAATATCTTGGTATTCGAATGGCAGTAATGATTTGAACGTGAAATTGAATTTGAAACACATAATGGAATTAGGTTTTACTGTTTCATAATAATGTTTGTGCGACCGACGAATATTCTGGAACATGATGACACATAGGTACCTACTGCAAATGTTCGGCGGTTCAATGAGAGAGTAGGCAACTCTTATGCTAAGTGAATACTTGTGAAGATGTTTGTGGACATCCTATTTGTCTGATGTATTAATTCTCTTCTTCTTTGGACGGTTAATATTAAAGCTTGCATTTCCTCGGATAAATTCATAGTAAAATCTTGTCGACAATCTGGGTCATTTAATTCATTATTTTTAATAATAATATCGTCCTAGCCGATTTCGGCTACGGCGGCCGTCTCTATAGAGACGTGCACTCTGCGCAGGACATATTATAGTGCACAAGTGTGCGCCCAGACACAAGTGCACTCTCTATACCCTCACTCTCATATTCCGATGGGACGGCAATCCGACACGACCGGTGAGAGATCAGGCGCAGGACCGACGGCTTAACGTGCTCTCCGAGACACGGGGGTGTATCACCGCCAACTTCCTGACTCCGGACTGTTATTAGAAATTGAAAAATCCCAATGACAATTTTTTGGTCCTACCCGGGATTCGAACCCAGGACCTCACGTCTGTGGTTGAACACGCTTACCACTAGACCACGAGGCAGTCATCATTATTATTAATGCATTATTCTCATTGTCAGTTATACGTATGCTACGTTATATTACAAGGGTTGATGGGATTCTCACATCATTTTTTAAGTAAAACTTTTATGCGCCTGACATGGGGAGTAAGCTGGCTGAACGCGTTACAAAAAATCACACATCGGACGAGGTCAATGTTGTCATTCAAATTCAAATTCGATTTAAGTGAAACTTTTTTGTATTTAAAAAATAAATGTCATATGACATGTTATGTTATTGTAACTACGGTAATGAAAATCAATAATTAAGTTTTACTTCAGTTGTGTGGTCTAAAGCACACACTTTAATTTCTCATAATTTTCTTAAATAACATCCTTTCATTCCTAATGGAGTTGGCAGAGAATCCAGTGCCATGTGTCACGATCCTTACATATTTGTCTTGTTTTCTCCACATTCACAATCCGCTTACTTTAATCAAGCCGGTTATTAAATAACTTATATATATTTTCTTTTTTTTACTATCTATACATTTCCTGATATATAATGGTTTCAATAAAAATGGCGATGACTTTACCTGTATGGCGGTGGGTAGGATGTCGGAATTGGTGAACGTGGAGCGATCGGCGTCCCCCGAGGAATCTCATCATCCACCTCCCTGAACATGGCGGAGTATGAGTATGGCGATTGACGGCGAACATTGTACAATATTAGTAACACATGTTTCCATTCTTGAGTAATTTAAAAGATATAAACAGTATGAAAATTTACAACATCTTGCATATCAAAGCAATTTTTGTTTCTGTAGACAAACTTTTTGCTTTTGTGTAGGGTTGAAAAAGTCTTGGTGGGGAAATAGGGCATTTAATCATTTTTCTGGACAAAATGTGCTAGAGGAAGCTGAATCGTTTTTACATTAGTTTACGTCTATATTACTTATTTACGATCTCTCTCTCGGCTACACTGGTCATGGTAACGATGTTGGTTTAAGGAAAGATATTTCGTCTAAAAATAATTTGCCTTGACAAAGAAAATCTATTTCTTTTCATTCTTTTAAAGAATATGCAACTAAAGTAAGCAAAAGTAAGCATCGTAACACTTTTATTAGATAAATAAGTATCTGGCACATTCTGCCCAGAAATATGAGTCTAAATTTTAAACTTGGTTATTATGCTATTCGTAATTTTCAAGGATATTATTCTATTCATAAAAGTATGCACACAAGGTAAAATATGTGCCTGTATTAACTGAAAATAGATAGGAAGCAAATGATGCATTTATGTATTGATTATTTACAGAACATGCAAAAGCAAAAGCGACACATGAAATATGAAAAAAGCGCCAACGCATTAATGTAATAGAAAATTGCTATTATTATAATCTATTAACTACGTATATATTTGACTCTTATTATAAATGAAGTATTGTTTCTTAACTATACACCTTTATATCGAACATGCATAGGTATTGCATTCTCTTCAGGAGGCCAACCGCGCTATATGTCAACGATAATCCAAACATAAATCAATAACGTCTCGTAGCACGCAGATAAACTCTTGTCGTTTATTTATCTATTTCTAGTTTTAGATCTTTTATTCTTTTGGATAAAGAATTGAAAAGTAGAGAATATAGAGATAATAACTTGATATCTACGATAGAGAATAAGGTTTCTTCGGTTATGATTAAGCGGTGTTTTGTACGTTAACCCTGTGCAATGAGCCCAAACATAGGCAATGCCTTTTAAACTAATCACGCAGAACGTCATAGATAAATAAATATCTGTGGATTTTACACACCACGTTAGTCTAGCCCCGTGCTAAGTACCTTAAGGACTTGTGTTACGGGTACTAGACCATGGAATACATTTAATATGTTTTATAATTTTAATTAATTTTAAATATTTAAGATTTTTATTATAGAAATACATGTAATACATAGATAAACATCCATGACCAAGGCGGGGTTCGAACCCGCGACCACTGGCGCGACATGCTCCACTCATCCGAGCCCTGTACCACTGCGCCAGCCTGGTCGTTAAAGATAAAGCTTAAGCTCAAACTATAAAATAACCATGAAGCTTTTCGTACTTTTTTTTTTTGGAACGACTTACGTCAAATTATGTTTGTAGCCCAAATCGTTGAAAAATTAGCGCAATTGGCGTCCAGTACTGGCATAACGCACCAACTTATGCGCTATGATTCATGCTGAAGTGAGCCACAGGTGTTAACACCTAAATACGTAAACCTAGTGACAGGCGTCTTACTCAGCCAGCTCGTGATAAAATGTGGGGGTGGGAACGCGCCCTACAAAGCTGCCAGGTGAGCTCGGCAATGTATACAGGTGTGGACTTGAGCCGCCTCTGTTTTTAAATCAAAACATCGTTTCATACAAAATATGACACTGAAATAAAAAATTATGTTATATGTATTTATGTTTATACTTGCAACACCTCCTATTCCTATTCTTTATAGATGTTTCCGTGTTGGACGAGATATAGGTAAGTATTTATAGTTGTAATAAATTGCTACATACTATTTTCTAGACATATAAACAATGTTCTCTTTGCTTTTTCAATGATTTTATACTAAATCTTTAAATTACATTTTTTTTAAACATTAATAGAATATGGATATGGGAGCTGAATATTATTTCAGGTTCCATAAATGTTAAGCTAAGTGCTTTACTGTTAATGAATATGATGCTGCCAGAATATTTAAATAAATAACACTTTACCGTTATATAAAGTCGTCACTAATCATGTTGAAGCAGTTTTAGTAGCAATGCGTTATAATATATTTACAGTAAACTTGTTAATTAAACCGGAGCATGAATGTAACCGAATCAGTTCAAGGACTTGTGATTTCCAAATCGCATCAATATGAATTCGCGACGTGCGGAATATAAATTTATTTTATGCACTACATGTTCTAATTTTCAGTTAGCATGAGGTTAAATATAATGAAGTTGATTTTCTTTAGAAGGTGAATGTTTTCGTCTCATGACTGAAGCTCTTTCTGCATGAAAAACTCTTGATACATAGGCACCAGGTAAGTGCTAAAGTTCTATTACAATCTTCTGCCATTAAATATAACACATTTACTAGTGATAATAGTGATCAGTGTTTTTTTTTATACTGAAATTCTTGAATATACCTGTCTCTTTTCTACACCTCTCTGTATAGCCCATTCTTGTAAAATTTTAAATTTACATCACACTACGGACTTTGGCAAAAAAAGTTATACGTGTCTTTCGAGTGTCACGTGGACAATTATTTAACATCTATATATATAAAACTCAAACGTGACATAGCCATCTATCAACGCACAGCCCAAACCACTGGACGGATCAAGCTGAAATTTGGCATCCAGGTAGATGTTACGACGACGTAGGCATCCGCTAAGAAAGGATTTTTAGAAATTTAACCCCTAAAGGGATGAAATAGGGGTTTAAAGTATGTATGGATTTATAAGCGCGGGTGAAACCGCGGGGCACAGCTAGTGTAAACTATAATGCTTTACCTGTGGACTGCAAGTTTAATTTGTTTGGGGGCGTTTCTGAACAAGTTCTGTGCGTCTTCGTGTCTCAGGTCGCGGGCGTCGTAGTCGTCGATTTTGGCAATGATGTCGCCTCTGAGGAGGTTCTGTGCAGCCGGTGCTCCGGGGGTTACCTGCAAGTGAACACATGTGAACATATAAAGTACAGGTACAGGTACACTTGATACATGGGCATCAGGTAAACAGCAAGTGAAGAGTCGTAAAGTAAAACTGATCCTATGGATATGGAAATATTCGCCCAGTGCTACGTCATCAACAGATAATAAAAAAGATAATTTTATTGAGTATCAATTAATTGATCAACATAATATCTCTTCAATTAAATATAGTATTCGCCTCAACAACAAAAACATTGTAAACACCAAAATTTATATGGAGATTAATTCTCATAAAACCTTTAATAATATTATGTTCAGTGCTACGCTACAAGGAAATGCTACGACGCCATCATATCAGAAACGACTTATTAGGTAAAACATTTCCCACTTACAAAGTTCTCATGCTACGGTTTTCAATTGCGGCACAGACACAATTTCGAATGCCTACTGCTATAAACTAGAGTATAATTTGCGAAAAAAATATACATGACAGTTTGTAGGAACACGGGAAACTAAAGAATCAACAGACGGAACTGACCGTAATCATGACTTTTTTTTCATCTCACTATGTAGAATATAAATAATAGTATATTTCTTATTTCCAATATACAATCAAGGCGTAGTAAATGTATCTATTTAAGGTGTAGATCATATATTGATAAGATATGCTATGTTGGTCAGGTTTCTTTTGGCATTAAGATATCATCATATGAGGGATAATCCTATCCTTCTAATATAATAAATGCGAAAGTTTGTATGTTTGTTTGTTTCTTCCTTCACGCAAAAACTGCCGAACCGATTTTCATGAAATTTGAGACACGCATAGATGGTAACTTGGATCAACGTATGGGATAGTTTTTATCCCAAAAAACTTGTTTTAGCGAAAATATTTAAATTTTGATAATTAATTATTATAGTGAATACTGACTACTAGATATTTTAGTTTTATCCCATGATTACTAGTAGCTACCATGTCCATTTCGGGTTATGCTGTTCTTAGATTAACAAAAAATGTGTTTAGTAGGACATTGTCGTCCTTAACTACGTCAATCCGTCCTTGTGGCTTATTACTATTTGGCTGTCACACGTGGTCATATAACATATTTAGTCCCTCCTGTAGGAGGTACATAGTTTATTGGCCATACATAAATAAATAAATATTATATATATGATCGAATTAAATTATTTTTGTTTATTGCATCGTAGGTACTGTGACTGTCATCTTAAAAATCAGTTTCAGTTAGTGCCAAGCTTCGTTGTAGTTGAATCGGATCGACACGACCGGGGGGACCTCTAGCTTACATAACACCAACGCAAAGTGACGGCTAAGCTGAAACTTTTCGTGCTGTTTGCGAGTTGGAAAGGATGGAAGAACGGAGTACGTCCGCACAATAATTACGCGGATGTGGCATTAATGTTTATGGCACATCAGAAGGAATAGGCAATCCATATATTTGTGTAGAGGGGTCAGAGTAGGACAGGTCATTGTCATTGTCTAAGTCCTAGGGTCCAGACCTTTGAAGATAACTCTAAAATGTTACTGGAGAATTACTTTTGATTGAATCAAAGATATAATAGGCATTTGACCTGTCTATTATCCGAATAAAACAGCTGCTTCAAAAATTTAGTCTACAAAAACTAGATACATACCAAAACGTATGATTTACGAAGCTATTTTTATTATATTTATTTTTATACGTAGCCGTACATTGACATTATAAGACTGTCTGCTACAGTGAGCTTATGTGTTTCGCAATTTGCACATGGGTAAAGAATATAGCAAGGAATAATAGGTTCGAAATCCGTCAGTCCAGTAAGACATAAATGGATCCATAAATCATAAAAATATGTTAAATGTATGTTAATTTGATAAGTTCATGTAAATGGTAATTATTATAAGGATCAGGCAGACGACACTTAATGCTGGACAAAGACCTCCCCCAGAAGCCACCATACCACCCGTTTCATTACAATGGTAATTGCAATAAAGGTCTTAAAACCTAAAAAATATATATTAAACTGAGGGGATTTTGATGAATTTTATATCGGTTGTAGAATGGATGTGATTTATATGAAAGATAAAAGGCTGGACTAGGTTAGGACGATAATTAGTCGTGACGACCTTGCGTCAAGCAAGGGGGAGGTTGGGACGTGTGCTTTGCCCCGATGTTGGCCGGGGGCCAGGCTAAAACTGTCCACCGGCGTCGCCGTGCCAACCGCTTCGGACATTTTTATTGAAAACAACCGTCAGACCCAATGGAGGTCGACAAATCGTCGTCTGATCTGCGCAAATCCATCACACTTCCACCGAGTCAATGGCGAGGGCAGGTATATTTATGTGTTACATCAAAACACGTTGCCCATGCGGACGTCAATCACGTCATTAACAGCTTGAGGAGCAATGACAACGTAGAGGCCATGACGTCACTTGCATCACTCAACCGACGGAAATTTTGGCAAAAGAAATGAAAAGTTTTAGGCGAGAAAATGCATTAGTTTGTCGATGAATGTTTCGAACTAAATGTTCAAAAAGATTGAATAGTCTTGACAGAAACTTGCGGTCTGATGTATAATTGTTAAATGTAAACAAATAAAGTTTCGTATGACATTAATTAGACTATTCAAATACGTAATATTATAAGAAACTAGCTGGTGGCTGCGACTTCGTTCGCGTAGCGTAGTAATATTTTCATTATAGTGATTTGTTATTGTTTATTGCAGTGTACCGATATTCCGATTTCCCGTAGGAATGAGTGATTTTACCGCATAAAAAGTGTCTTTGATGTTGACCAGACTTAGTATATATATACAACAAAAAGTTTCATTCCAATCTGTACAGTAGTTTCGGAGATTAGCCTGGACAAACAGATGAACGGACAAACACAGAAAAAAAATTAAGAAACATTGAAAAGTGTTCTAATACTATTTTAACATCTACTCCAGTTAGTTTTTCGTAAATAAGTATATTCAATGTACAGACACGGATTTTACTGTTTTATTATGTTTTATTATATTATTAAAATAGTTGATAAACTAACGATCAAAATTTTCAAAATTAGTATAATTTGATGAACAAACTAGACATGCCTCTATCTAGGTACAAATCCTAATGCGACGTAATTGGTTAACGTATTTAGATTCTTCTTATAAAAAATAAGTGGGTTTATTAAACAGAAATCTGTTTCAAGGAATCATATACAAACATAATCAAAAGACAGTTTATAATAATATCTGTGGACTTTACACACTTGTGTTACGGGTATTAGACAACGCAAATATAAATTAAAATACTTTTAATAAATTTTATATAAGTATTCAGAATTTTATTATTTTTATAAACATCCATAAACTAGTCGGGATTCGAACGCGCGACCTCTGGCGCAACATGCCCTGCGTATCCTAGCTATATTACCACTGTGCCAGCGGGTCGTCAATAAAGATTGTTACATTTATTTGTGTTTTAATTTATATCGGCGTATTGCGTAAAGTTTCCTATGCTCTTGTAGAATACTCATTTTCGTAAAAGATGCGATGACAATTACAATAAATATGTCCGGGTAGAATCGATTCTTATTTAATAAGTAATCAATAATCAATATCTATTCTTTAGCATAGCTCAGACTTGTATTCGTTTATTTATTTAAAAATTCAAATTTACAAAAAACCCATATTACAGATATTCAATGATAATAAATGTACATACACAGGTGCTACCTGTTCCATACTGGAATTTCTTCCAAGTAAGCTAAAGGAAAATGTGCACGCCATAGGGCATATCCATCGGTATAATCATTGAACGTCTTACAAATAAAACAATAAATATAACACGAGGTGGTACGACAATACAACAATTATTTAAAATACTGTTATTTTTAGCTTATAGTATGTAACTATCAAGTAAGTTCCAGCGTCTTTTTTGTAAGTATTTTCTAACAAACTAATTATGACGAAAATCATCATCAATCGTAGAAATGTCTATTGCTTGTGTAATAATATTGGTAAATTGTTAATTGATTCACTGTTTAGACCTACTGATCTTGGTGAACAACGAGGTGTCGTGTGACGTGTGTGTCTGAGAGAAATCTTTATCCTGTAGAGACTACGACATAAAGAAACTTTGAAAAATGAAAAATAATATTTTGTGTCTAAGTACTGGAGTCTTTTGATAGGTTTTTTGTGTGTAGTCTAAGGAAGTGCGCGACGTCTACTGTGCGCTATAAGCGCAATTTTATCCCACGCACCATTTCAATTTGGAATCAGCTGGCCCCCTCGGTATTTCCGCACCGATACGACCTAGGGATCTTCAAGAAAAGAGCTTATTCTTTCCTCAAAGATCGGCAACGCATCTGTTAGACCTCAGGTGTTTTGAGGGGGCTTAGTAGCCGTGGTTTGAGCCTGCCTCCCACGGTGAACTAAGAGGGATCCCGGGTGCGGACGCGTGGGGTGGGCTTTGCCGAGGCCCGCTCTGGATGCGTCCAGCGCCGGAAGTCCTCCACCCGTCCCTCTGAATCAGCAGATGGCGGCGTGGATTCGGACGACCGGCGAGGTGTGCTCCGTTGGAGCATGGGACCAGGGGTTAGGATGGGAACCTGACCCCATTGCACGGTTCCATCGTGGAGTAAGGGACTGTTCAAAGGCAGCCGGACAGTCCCTGGGGAGGAAGAGTCTGGCCTTCTTACCGAGGTCAGCCTGTCGCTGGAGGCGCCCTGTTGCTTGTAGATCCGGGGCCCTCCAATCATAGCGGCTGAAGGCACCCGCAGGGGTTTAGTCGGTAGGGGCGTACCAAACGCCGAGTCCGACACAGGCCCGGTTTCAGAGCCACCCAGGCTCCCGGGTATCGTGCGTAAATGCATTCCCCTGCGAAAAAAAAAAAAAAAAAAAAAAAAAGGTGACCTAACTGCTCGTTTGCCTCCTATGCTGTAAAAAAAAACTTCGTAACGTATACGACGTGTTCTGTTATCAATTTTAATTAACCCAAAAACATTACTACTTTGTACAGACTTTCGATTCTCTTTAGCTTTATTATACTCGTATGTATAGATGGAAATATAATCTACTAATGTATGGGTGAAGGAATCTATTATGTGAAAATCAGAAAAACGGTTTGTGTTTGACAAGCCGCCTGCAATAAATCTATCGACCTCAAGATGTTATTTTTAACATTACATTTATATTGCAACATTAAATTCACTTATCATCTAACTAAAAGGCAGTAACTAATTGTATGTAGCCTTGGTCCATTTTCCATTTGCCATTAAGGATTTTACGTTGAATTTCCTCTAACATATTGCCTGTGAGTCACCAAAGTTAATAAAAGACGCAGTACGGTCGGTCTAGGAATGTAAATACTTTGAAAATAAATCGTAAATATTTTATAGCACATTAGGTGTGCCCGGCGAGCGTTGCAGTAGATTTATATATTACAAACTGTCCCAGGTTCAAACTCCTATAGGTTGATCGTGAGTCAAGGTAAATACGAAAGGAAAATAGGTGTGGACTGAAGAGGCTGCTCCTTCTAGCGCGACTGATTTGTTCCATTTTATCACAAGAGCTGATAAACGAGCAAGAGAGAGAGAGAGAGGTGCTTTGCACACGGCACTTTCTATTCATATTACATATAATGTGCCGTGTGCAAAGCGCCTCTCTCTCTCCATCTCTATTTATTGCTAATTTATCGTGAATATACATTTAGATGAGACAGAACAAGAAACAAAGTCCTTACTTGTAGCAGCCCGTTAACAAAACAACGAAAATGACAACATATCTCTTTTCGTAGTTTTTACTTTATATTTCACGAGCTGTGCCCCGCGGTTTCACCCGCGTTTATTTTCCAAGCAATCCATATAAACTTCTACACCTTATTTCACCCCCTTAGGGGTTGCATTTCTAAAAATCCTTTTTTAGCGGATGCCTACCTCATAACATCTACTTGCATACCTAATTTCAGCCCGATCCGTCCAGTGGTTTAGGCTGTGCGTTTATTGATGACTATGTCACCTTTGAGTTTTATACATACATATATAGATTATCATTTCTTATGCATGCTCTTTGTTAGCATTCAAACCAATACAGTGACAGGTAGACATACAGACAGAAAATTGGATTGGTTGGTTCTGTGTTCTGTGTTTAAAGATACATACCTATCGGTTACAGTTTTGATATAATACGAGATTAAAAATTCTTAAGAGAACAATTTACCAAGGGTTCTAAGTCTGTAAAGTGATAGGCATTTAATACAGTACAGTACGATTGGATGAACAAAAATAGTCCTAGACATTCGAAGCCAGATCGCTCGTATCAGTACAGAAATACGATATATCGATTCAAGCGAAAATGTGACCATGAAACGTCGTTCAGAAAAAGTTCAGAGCGCTCTTTGAAACACATGTGAAGTATTGAATTCAGATCATGTGTTTATTTTTCTACTAAATTGATGGCTCTAACTTCTAACCAAATTCTTATGCAACAATGTTCCGCATTCCATAGTTTTACCTGGACACCTGGACATTTTCTAAACAATGAAAGTGATTGGAGCCTTGAGTCTTAACTTTTAAATGACTTTTATGTAAATGTAATTAAATAAAAATATATTTTATATTTATAGGGAAACCGGGATTAGTGAGTAATTTGAGACTTCTGATGATTAACTATTATTGAATAGATATGCAGATGCGTTGTCCTTATTTCTTTCTCCTATTCTATGGGCAACAGTTAACTCACAAGCCACATGAAATTCGCAGCCGCAGCTGTGACGATTTATGTGAGAGAAGAGAGGGAGAAGATGGTAGGCTGGTTAGAAAAAAAAATGCTATTGATGTATTAGCTCTCCTAAAATTATGTGCATCGTCACTTAGATTTTTAATCATTTAGCCTATAAAATTGTATAATATTAAATAACAATTTTATTTTACATTAGGGGAACTGTTGAACGTTCGATTATAATAACGATCTTCAAAATTGTATATCAGGTAATTGACACTAATTACATATTTACTAGTAATATAAATAATAAATTCACAAAATGTACACCTAATGTAAACAATATCAGGGTAAACATATTCTTGTGTGCGTGTGTATATCACTGAACTACTCCTAAACGGCTGGACCGATTTTGACGAAATATTTTGTGTGTGTTAAAGAGGATTTGAGAATGGTGTAGATTTACCCGGAAGATGGCACTGCAGTCGGTATCTCGAACATACAATATTGTAGAGTAAAGTAACGGGTTGATAATTCGTCCACATTGTTACCATGATAACATATTTTCCAATCATTAGTCACAAGACAATGTCTGTCGGGCAGCTTCTACACTATAAACATGATAATTCCAAATAGTAAACAAGTAAAATAAATAATCAACATAATTGTCTACTGGCTAGTTAAACTCGCCTCAGCGGTTTCTTTAACTGCCACAGGTTGTAAATCTAACTAAAAGCCCTCGTCTGCGCCCGCGCCGCAGTTATAAATTCTACAGGCTGATCTAAATTAATTACTTGTTTCATTTCAAGTGACAGCGTTACTGTCTCTACTTTATTTAAGATTTATTGAAAGAGAAAAAAACACATGACTTGAGATAAAGATCTAGCCTGAATAATGTAGAAAGTTGCTCTGCATAATATATTAGGGTTATGTATTATTGGAACAAGAACTTTGAGCTTTTATTGCCATCTTATATTTGTTGTTATTATTTTATGTATTTTTTTTGTTTGTCATCTTATCTGCTATAAAGATTACTGTATTCTTTCTTAAAGGTTACCTGGAAGTCGGAAGATATTGTAACCTAAGTTATAAAGTCGCTTTTTGTGTACATTATTTGAACTTAAAAGATTGTCAGTTTGTATATTTGTGTACACAATAAAGAATCATTCATCGCTCATACTACGTATGTTTGTGTTTATAAAAGACTATATTTTAAATAAATATTTAGCTAAGCGTGCTCGGTGACCGGCAGTAATGTCTTCAATAGCCTATGTATATGGTGAACATAGATGTACTCAGGGTCATCTTGCAGAGAAAAATACTAACGAAGTATGTCATCAAAGAAGTTAAGTAAGTACCTAGTTCATCACGCAAAAATTACGTATACTTTATACCTATGTATTATATGGTGCCTAGACGACCAAGATATGAGAAAGAGGAGATCACCAAAAAATTTGAGCCGATTTACGTACTTACAGAAGGTATCTATATTATACTAGCTGCGCCCAGCGGTTTCACCCGCGTAACTTTCGATCTCGTGGGAATATCGGGATGAAAAATAGATGTTGGCCGATTCTCAGACCTACTCAATATGCTCACAAAATTTGATGAGAATCGGTCAAGCCGTTTCGGAGGAGTATGGCAACGAAAACTGTGACACGAGAATTTTATATATTAGATAAACATAGCCGTATTATTCTTAAGAACATCCGGATAATAATTAAGAATCATATTAATATTATAAATGCGAAAGTTTGTTTGTTTGTTTGTTCGTTACTTCTTCACGCAAAAACTGCTGAACCGATTTTCATGAAATTTGGCACACACGTAGAGAGTAACTTGGATTAACACAGGATAGTTATGCCGTTTATGCCGAAAAAGTGTTCCTATGGGATGCCATGGGATGATTTTCCACGGGATCGAAATTCACACGGGTGAAACCGCGGGGCGCAGCTAGTATGAAATATATTCGTATTTAGTAATTATGTCTAATCACTACATAGTATAAAACAAAGTCGCTTTCCGCCGTCTGTGTGTCTGTGTGTATGCTTAGATCTTTAAAATTACGCAACATTTTTTCATGGGGTTTTTTTAATAGATAGCGTGATTCAATTGGAAGGTTTAAGACCTGAACAGACGAAGTATTTTTGTCCGCGGACTTTTTTTGTAAATAAATTGCGTACAACTGTATCGAGTAACGCAAATGAGGGATTAAAAGTGCGCGTTACTTTGCCTACATTTTTGACCGCGGACAAAACGTACGCGGATAAAATTATATGTTTATATGCATAATAACTTCATTTTTGAAGTACGACATACACGCGGGCGGAGCTGCGGGCGGAAGCTAGTTTTATAATATTTTAAATATTCAATTCAATTTATTCAATTTATTCAATTCAATGAACGGGAATACTTAGATTTATAGGGCATTGCGCAAAGGTAGCATCAAGAGGCTTTGCAAGCAGCGTGTGTGTATGAAAGTTATGAATGTGGAGAAAGCAAGGCAAGTGTGTAAAGATCGATAAAAAGATATGTAAGAAAGATTCGAAAGAAAGAAGGAAATATCTTATAGTAGGTACTACTAGCGCTGTATCCAGTGAGGGGGCTCAGGGGGGCTGCAGCCTCGGGCTCCGTAAGACTTAAGGCCCTAATTTTTGTACCCTTAAAAGGGCTTCTTTACTCAACTCCAAGGTCCCGTCTTCGGGGCCCCGCCAGAGCTTAATCCGGCGTTGGGTTCAGCAAATTGTCTTGGTCTGTATTGAAATAGGCGTAAGGGCGGAAGACGAGTGATGATGATGATCAATGTATGTTAGAGTTACATTACAAGTGTTTCGTGAGTCAGCCGCAAGTCGCGCCGGTAGTTGTGTTTATTTATAACGAAAGTCCGACCGAGAGTGCAACTATACCGGCCACTGTCTCGTAGTCACAAATCCTGCTAACATTTAATTAATTTTATCTACACTAATGTTGTAACACTCTACTTATGTTTTCAATACTTGACTTATAATAACTACTGTTATAGCTCAGACAACAAAAAACTCAATTTAAGTAATTTGACATGATGTTATAATATCCAAATCGATATCGTAAAATCTCATTATAACACTGTGTGAGAGCGAGAGGGAGAGAAAAATGGTGAGACAGACGTATGTCAAAATCCTGAACAGCGCGAACTGCAATGTCAACTGTCATTAGCATATGCCGACAGTCGGCAATCGACGCCCAAGGTATTAATTGATTAATTCTATTAGTCAGTATTAGCGAAAATCAAATAGTTTTAGAATTAATATTATAAAATAAATACATATTATTTATATAAAAGTTGAACAGACTAGATACTGTAAAGTTAAATATTACAAAATATTGATATATTGTATTAGAGTAAACAACAAAGTTTTGTGTTTAATATTATGTATAACAACTTGAAT